>CM077156.1:172537046-172617940 GCA_039583875.1 Platanthera guangdongensis | reverse complement strand
TTAAAATATTTCATGTTTCAAACTATCCCACCATCTACTAGTCTCTCCCTCGAAGAGGAAGGTAACTAGCTCAATCCGCCGGATCTTCTGAACATTTCATTGCCTGAAATATCGACTTCAACTTCTTAATCAATCTTCAGTCTCCATGGTGTTACACCATCACGAAAGGTTAAAATTTATTTAAGTGTCATATCAACCGCCATCTTGAGCTGTAGTGATGCCAGTATTTCCATTCGAATAGCCTTCGCCAAAGCTTGCATAACCTTGCTAAGGAGGATTAAACCTTACGGAGCTAGTAACTTTCTTTTGGCATCGCAGCTCGCCTCCATTTCTAATTCTTCCTTTTTTTCTACTAATGTAGTTCGAGGAAGCTCCTGAAAATACAAAAGGTGAATTCAGAAATCGGAAAACATCTTAAGGTACCAAAAATACATAGGTATTATTGTCGTCTGATATTTCTTTAACGTACTCATATCACCCCATTGTTCATAACTCGCTCTGATAACAATTATTTGTAACGGCCCCCTTACGACAACCGCTACAATTTAACTTAGCATTTCATAATGAGCAAGATACGAACATTCAGAGTACAGCAGTATATGAAAGAGTACGAGAAGTAAAATATCATGACAGAATAAAACCATTGCATTTCATTTCATTATAAAGTTTTTGATACATATACAGAAGTCCAAAAAGGTAGCCCTAAACAACAAAAGGGGTTTACCAACACTATACATAACTAACTGACTTATAACAAACAATTAATATGTACAGACACATATATCATGAGTAGAACTACTGACACTACATAAAATAAAACTGAAACTCCTCATGGGGGCACTCTGGGTCTCTGCACCTCGACCTGTGGTCATCCAGGACGCTGAACACCGCTGTCGCGACTTCAACCCAAAGACGATACCTCTTCTCCTGGCGAGGAGAACATGGTTGACGCTAACTACTGGTGGTTGGGACCGCCTCTTCCTTGACATGTTTAGTTTTATTTTCTATTAGTCAAAGGACTATGTGAATTCTTACTTCTCCTTCTATGACCAATTCTTATTGTCTTGCATAGTTCTTTCCTTTTATTTGCAGTCTTATAATGACTTGTCATTCTTATTCATAACCTTTATTTATTCGCTTTTAACTTAATTCGCTTTTAAGTGTGGGATATATGAAGTGTACATTATGTGTCCTTGTCTCACACTTATAATGCAATATTTTCTCGTGCCCTTGTCTCACACGCGCATATTACCATTCGTGCCCTTAGCTCGCACAATGAAGGAAGATTATTCTTCCCATCTTCCAATTTGGGTTAACGCTTCCTATAGCCCATTACTTGAAGTGTTCTTTTTCCTTTTCCTTTTATTCTTATATTTTTTGTGAGGCTTAATCGCGTAGTGACTCTTTCTTGTTTACATCGCCTACTTGTCATTATATTGATTTGATATGACTTACCATCTTATATCTTTCTTGTTATTTACCCTAAGATATAAACACAACATGAGTCAAAGAAAACAAAGTACCTTGCATATTATAGGGAAGAAAAACTCACTCCAACTTTTTCTTTGCTCTTATCCTTGCGCTGATCATTTTCTCGTACTTTCTCTTTGTCTTTATCCCTCCTTCCTTCGTCATTGCGTCTCTCACCGCCTTGAGATGTCATAACCCAACATACCATCCAATAATTCTCAATTTGATGCCTTTGGTGTATGTTAATTACACTACAGGTCATTTAGATGAATTCTCCTTGACCTAATTAGGCTAAAGGAAGCTAAATAGACTAGGAGATTGTTGTCCTTATACCTACATGTACCAACATACTCTAATTTAATTTTAAAAAACATATAAGGGCTCGTGCAACAACTAATTAACTTCAATCTTTCATGATTGGTGGTTGCCCTAGCATGATAACAAGGAGGTTCTGCCCTAATTTCATATTACACCAAGAATCCACCTTCAATAACCCTTTAGAGAAATTAGATAACTGAAATTAAAGTGTACTTAATATTTCTCCATCTAGGGTTTTCGAAATCATGCAAGAATATAACCACATAAGCCCTAATAATCTTCTGAAACTCAAGAGCAGAAAGCTTAAGTGAACTAAAGAGTTTTTAGGTTAACCTAGAAATTTTAACCCTAACAAACGGAGTCTCCAATCCACGCCAAACTCAAAAGAAGTTGAGAGGAAGAGATTATCTTGGTTTAGGAAGAGAAATTGAGAGAAAGGGAGGAGATTTGAGCTTCCTATGGAGATCGGCATCGGGCGCTTCCTGGGGCTTCCATCGAGCGTGAGTTCGGCTCTACAAGAAATGAGGAGTGAGGAATTGATTTCCCCCTTAACTCACGATGTCGCTTTCCCTTAGTGTGACGCATACGAGACGATGAGAGTCAACGCTTTACCTCCTCCAAGGTACTCACTTGCACACGTGATGAACACATGGCATCATAATCATATTAAAAATACATGTACAATTTTACGCGACGTGACAATCCGCCTCCGCAATGTTATGTTCGTCATTTGGAGTCATCCAAGACCGAAATCAACAATATAGAGAGGAAGCCAAAGAAGAGAGATCGATGAGGAAAGTTAGTTTTCTTCATTTATCTCTCTCAAGGTTCCTCTTCTCTTAAGGTTTCCTTTTTTGATTATGTTCATGAAATCCATACATTGTACTATTATTATAGACGTTATGGACCCACAATGGAGGCGCGCGTATCAACAACACATACAATTCACCAAGGATTGATAGTTCTCTTGTCACATATTTTATATTTTATCATGACGTGAATAGGTTAATTTGACTCACTTGTCTTATACTCATATCTTGGATTGATGAAATTAGGAACCAAGAAGTTATTATCTCATTCTCTCTTTCTCTTATTTTCCTTTCCTCCGCCCTCTAATTCTAGTAACCCTACTCACGCACGCGGAACAGTGGTTACGCGTGTAACCCGTAAGCTCGTCGATTCCAGGTTTTCGCTGAGTCCTTCTCACTGGAATAGTTACCTCCTTCCTCTCTTTTCTTCTGGTCCTCTCCCTTGCAACCATAGTTCCACCAAGATCTAGGAAGGGGGACTCAAATACCTTGAACGACTTCTCCTTCGCTCGCCATAACACTCGATCTCAAACCGGAGCACACAACATGTACATGTTGGCTTGATTGTTGGATTACTTTGAACTCCTTTATCTATTTATCAATATAGCATTAGAATCTATCTTCAATTTATCTGCGTGATTTAATGCTATGAATCCATATTTTTTTAGCATCATTTTCATAATCTTGGTATTCATATTTTCGTAAGACTGTGTACTATTATATGAATAGATCGTGTGTAGATAAAGAGAGTTGCATGTAATCTTGAAAGAATGAGACACCATAAATCTTTTGGATTAAGGTCAAATTAAATAGCGTGATTCATAGGACTTCGTGCATTTCAATGCTTTTAAGGTTTCCTTTGTATCATTTTCATAATTGAGTGTTCATATTTCTCATAGAACTCTGTATACTATTATGTGTTAGAGAATATTAGAGGAAATGATGTAAAAGCCCAAATAAGTGTGGCCAATTTATAAGCTCACTTAGCTTTCTTGTTTAGTCCCACATTTTTTGAGTGGGAATCTCTCTCTCCTTTCCTATATATATGTACTCATACTTGTAATTTATACACAATTGGAGAATACAATTATTATTTTCATCATGTTTCCGTGTTCTTCTACATGGTATCAGAGGTGAAGATCTCTCCATGCGGTTAGGTTGTTCTTAACCGCCTGTCTGGTCTTCCCTTCTCAACCCGCAAAGGGCAGCGGCTAGGTTTTTTTCTAACCGCCCCTTCCTCCTCTATCCCGTGGCTTCCACCTCTCTTCCCCCCTCCCTCCTTGCCCTGCCTTTTATGCTCTTTGCCCTCCTACCAAGTGGGCCCCTCTCGTTGCCGATCGCTCTTATAGTTGGATTCCTTACTTGCGGTCTGGTATGTTAGCCGTTGTTGTGCTCTCACAGCGATCTGATCGTTGTCCACCACGATCTATTCGTTTCTCCTCTTGTCGCTGATTAGTCGCCGAATTCGGTTCGGACTGCTCGCTTGTCGCAGCGGCCTCAGCAGTCTGCCGCTTGTTCCTAATCATCTTGCCGCAGCGGCCTCAGTGGTCTGCTCGCTTGTCGCCGCAGCCTCGGCGGTCTGCTGATATCCTCTCCGCTGCGGTCTGCCGCTGGTTCTTGATCATTGTGCTCGGTCTACTGCTAGTTTGCTCTTCCCACTGCCCTTGTGTGCTCTAACTGCACCCCTAGCGGTATGCTCTTCTCGCGGCGATCTCTTCTATCCATTGCAGTTTGTTGTTCTCGCTGCAATCTAGCGATCTGATCTATCTGTTGTGATCTCTCCTATCTGCTCTTCTCGCTGCAATCTATTTCCCACTTCGATCTCTTCTAGCCCTCTGCGGACTTCTCTAGCCGCATCTCTGTTTGTTGCGAGCACCTCTAGCCATAGCTCATCTCTTCAGTCTGTCTGTCTTAACCGCACAGTCTAGCTCCTCTGCCCGCAGCTTTTATCTGCATGTCTTAACCGCACAGTCCGCTTCTCCATGGATCCCGATGCTGCTTCCACTCTACCAACTAGCGTTGCTGCTCTCGTGCTTGAACTTTGTGATGAACTCCGGATTACCACCATCTCCCTCAGCGGGAAGAGAAACTTTGTGGAATTGGTGCACTTTGTTCGCCGTGTATTGCAGACGAAAGCCCTTCTTCATCATCTGACATGTGTAACTCCTACTGAACCCACTGATGAGTGGCTCCGTGATGACGGTCGAGTCCCGTCATGGCATCTCAACTCGATGGACATTGAGCCCTACAGGATGGCTATGTATCATGAAACGGCTAAGGCCATGTGGAGGAGCTCCACTCTCTCTATTATGGGCAGAACAATCTTCAGCACTTGTTCGACATCATCTCTGATCTTCAAACTCTTGATCCTGATGCACCCGGTGATATAACCTCTTTTATTGCCAAGGCCAATTCTTGTGGCCTGGATACAGCATCAGCCCCCTACCACAGATTTTGTTTACCCAACGGGCCCAGAAAGAGAAAGTCGGGATTACCATGATGATGGCACGTGTTCCTTCTCATCTACACAGTGCTCGAGCTCAGATACTATCTTCCTCTACAACTCTCTCTCTCTCTCTGTCAGATGTTTGTTCTATGCTTCTGAAGGTTACCCCGCCCCTGGATGCTTTTGTGAATCTTTCTCCGGCTCTTCTACAGCAACCTACGTCAGTTCCCTCAGCTCGAGGTTCCTCGGCCCGTAGGGGTCGCAACACGTCTCAAGGACGAGGACATGCCGGGAGATCTTCCTTTAAATGCACTTATTGCGGTCGGGATGGTCACCTTGAGGCCACCTGCTATCGCAAACATGGTCTGCCTCCAAATCTTGCTGCCTCTGTTACAACTGAGCCTCCTCCCACTTCTCCCTCAACGGTCTCTGCCTCCTCCACCCGTGATGACATCAATGCTCTACGCACCCAGCTCCAACATCTCCAAGGGGTGATAACTCGCTCATCTGGATCTGTTGCGTCGATTTCCAATGAAGGTATATCCTCTCTCTCCCGGAGCTCTCAATGGATTGTGGACTCTGGTGTCACACATCATATTACTTCGCAGAAACCCCCTCAATACTTGCTGACTGCTCATCCCAAGTTCATCACTGTGTCCAATGGTGATACCACCCCGGTATCCAGCACTGCTGATATATCTCTCACACCCACTCTCTCTATCTTCATCCCTTCATGTTCTGGATCACCATTTAACTTGTTGTATGTTAGTCATCTTACTCAAGACCTTAATTGTTGTGTTACATCCTCACCCTCTACCTTTGTTGTGTAGGATCGGCAAACGCAGAATATCATTTGTAAGGGGCAGCTGTCTAATGGGCTCAACCTCCTGGATGTTCCTCATTTTGCTCTCTTGTCGTCTCCTCTGTCGATTGACATCGTTATCTTGGGCATGCTCCCCTCTAGATTCTCAAGAAAGCTCTTTTGGTTGTCTCTTTGCATGAGTTTACTTGTGAATCTTGTATCTTTGGCAAACAGCATCGTACTTCTTTTTATTCTGCTTGTACTCGGAGTGATACTCCTCTGTCTCTAGTACACACTGATGTTTGGGGACCCTATAAAATCCCTAGCATGTTTGGTTATCGTTACTTTGTCACTTTTATTGATGATTACTCTCGCCTCACCTGGTTATACTTACTTCGTGATCGTGCTGAACTAACCTCTACATTTCGTACATTTATTACGGAAACTCGTACTCAGTTCTCCTCTCCCATAAAAATCATTTGCACTGACAATGTTCGCGAATACACTAGTCGGACAGTCTCTAATCTATGCAGTGAGCTTGGCATTATCCATCAAACATCGTGTGTGTGTATACGCCTCAACAGAATGAAGTGGCCGAGCGGAAGAATTGTCATCTACTTGATGTCGCTCGATCACTCGTGATTCAAATGCAGGTCCACACACTATACCAGAACTTTGTTGTGTCTGCAGTTTGTTATCTCATCAATCGCATGCCCTCCTCCATGCTCGACTTTGCCACTTCGTTTAGTCTCTTGTTTCCTTCCAAATCCTCGTTTACCCTCACGCCTCATGTGTTTGGATACATCTGTTACGTCCAGAATCTTGGTCCACCCACGGATAGTTTGTCCCCCGTGCCAGCAAATGTATGTTTGTGGGATACTCTCAGACTCAAAAAAACTGTGTTATTCTCCCACTAATGGCAAAGTGGTCGTCTCGGCAGATGTCACCTTTCTTAAGGACCAACCGTTTCACCCTTCTCCTTCCGCTCCTCTTCTCCTTCCTCTCTTACCTCGTCCTACCGTTCCTGTCACGTCTTCTCTACCGCCCCTCCTTCCCACCCCACACTTGGCACCAATCCCACCCAAACCACATCTTCGTGTCTACACTCGTCGTACTCCGAACTCTGGATCCCTCCAGCAGTTACCTTCTATCAGACTATCTTGCGGCCTGTCGATCCAGCATCAACGTTTACAACTCATCCTCTGGCGAATTATGTGTCTTAACATCGTCTCTCTCCACCTATCCTCAAGTTTGCTCTCTCACTCTATCCTTCATCTTGATACCTAACTCTGTGCAGGAGGCTCTTCAACACCCAGGGTGGTGTACGGTTATGGATGATGAAATGACAGCCATTTGGACAAACCAGATTGGGGATTTGGTTCCCCTTCCTCCAGGACAGTCTTGTGTCAGCTGTAAATGAGTTTTTGCAATCAAACATACTCCGGACTGGACAATTGAATGCCTCAAATCCCGGCTTGTGGCCCGAGGGTTCACTCAACAACACGGTCTTGATTATGATGAAACTTTCTTCTCTCGTCGCCAAGTTAAACTCTGTTCGGGTACTGATCTCCTTAACTGTTTATTGTCGTTGGCCTGTCCATCATCTAGATATCAAAAGAGCTTTTCTGAATGGCGACCTTCTCGAGACGGTCTACATGCACCAACCTCTCGGGTTTGAGGCCACGGGGGAGTCTCGTGTGTGTCATCTCTGAAAATCAATTTATGTTCTCAAACAGTCTCTCCGGGCTTGGTTTGACAAATTCAGTAAAGCCATTTGTGAAGTTGGATTCAAGCGGAGCTCGATGGACTTCTCTCTTTTCACTCGTCATCAATCAACCGGGACTGTCATTCTCCCGGTCGTATGTGGATGACATTTTGATTACTGATGATGATTTCACAGGGATACAACAAATCAAGCAACACTTAAACTCCATCTTTCAAACTAAAGATCTGGGAACTCTCTGATACTTTCTTGGACTTGAGGTTGTGAGACGACCTGATGGTCTTGTCCTTTCACAATGAAAGTATTGTCTTGACCTTCAAGATGCAGGCTACTCAGGGTGCAAACCTGCGGAAACTCCAATGGATGTCAATCACAAGTTGTGTGCTCATGGATCTGACTCTGATTCTCTGCTTACGAATCCAGAGTACTATCGGTGTCGAGTAGGAAAACTGATATATCTGACGGTTACAAGACCAAATATTTTATTTGCAGTTAGAGTGGTCAGTCAGTTTATGCATGCTCCACGGATCTCTCATCTCCAGGAAGTCGAACGCTTCCTCAGATATTTGAAGACTGCTCCTGGACAAGGGCTTGTATATAAGTCATCCTCCTATATATCTCTTATTGTGTATTCGGATGCGGACTATGCAGGCTCCCTTGATGATCGACGTTCCACTACTAGCTTCTGTACCTACTTTGGAGGAAATCTTATCACCTGGCAAAGCAAGAAGCAATCTGTGGTTGCTTGCACTTCTGCTGAAGTCGAGTATCGTGCAATGACGGTGTTGTATCAGAACTTAACTGGCTTGAGTGTCTTCTTGGCGATTTGGGAGTCAAACTATCTTCACCAGCTATGCGATAGTCAGACTGTGATACATATTGCAAAGAATCTTGTGTTCCATGAGCGGACCAAACACATTGAAGTTGACTGTCACTTCGTTCAAGAAAAGGTTCAATTGAAGAAGTTAGAATTAGAGCATGTTCCTGCTTCTCGGCAAGTTGTTGGCATTCTCACCAAGGCGCTACCATGACAAATGTATCATCAGTTTTTGTCAAAGCTTGGTGCTTACGACTTGTATGTTCCAGCTTGCGGGGAAGTGTTAGAGAATATTATAAAAAATGATGTAAAAGCCCAAATAAGTGTGGCCCATTTATAAGCTCACTTAGCTTACTTGTTTACTCCCACATCTTTTGAGTGAGAATCTCTCTCTCTCCTTTCCTATATATATGTACTCATAATTGTAGTTTATACACAATTGAAAAATACAATTATTATTTTCATTCTGTTCTGGTGTTCTTCTACAATATGAATAGATCATGTGTAGATAAAGAGAGTTATGTGTAATCCTGAAAGAATAGAATTTCAAATCTTCTTTCATTTCAAAGAATTGAACCCTAAATATTTTATTCTTTCATTTCAACGTTCAATCAAACTCTCAAAGCCTTGACGTTTCCTTTTAATAGTATTGGTGTATTTAATATTCCAATGACTTAACAAAAGACATAAACGTACTAGGGTTGGCCATGCCAATTTCCCTTGATCTGTCGGGTTTTCTCCCTAATATGATAATCAGACGATTCAGATTTCATATCTCACAATCTCGCTAATTGGGTTACAATCTAGTGGTAGTCCTTTCCTCATCAAAAGATCATCCATAGCATGTAGAATTTCTCCAAATTCCACATCCAACATCAAGAGCTCAAAAATCTGAGTTTTTTTACATGCGTGTTCTTCAAAGTTATTATCATCACGTGGCATGGAAATTCTGATAAAGTTTTAAGGTTATTATCTAACAATACTTTTGTCTTTTAACTTTGAGGTTTTATTTATGTGGAAAAAATTCAAACTTGTAAATACTTTCTCTATATTCAAATACAAAGTATGAATACATATTTATAGGAGGTAGAAAGAGAGAAGAGAGTCTTATACATGATGTGGGACTAAAGAAGAAAAAGAGAAAAATAAACAAATACATGGGCTATATGGGCCCCTTTACATGAGCTTTTCTAACACTCCCCCGCAAGCTGGAGCGTACAAGTCGTATGCACCAAGCTTGGACAAAAACTGATAGAATATGGTATTTGGTAGAGCCTTTGTGAGGACATCATCAACTTGATCAGAGCTCGGAACATGCTTTAGTTCTATCTTCTTCATTTGAACTTTTTTCCGGATAAAATGGCAGTCTACTTCAATATGTTTCGTTCTCTCATGGAAGACTGGATTCTTTGCAATGTGTATAGCTGCTTGGCTGTCACATAGCAGAAGGGCGGGTGAGGGAAGTTTTACCCCGAGGTCGACAAGAAGATTTTCAAGCCAAGTTAGCTCATAGACAACCGACGTCATTGATCGTATTCTGCTTTTGCTGAGGATCAAGCCGCAACTGCTTACTTCTTACTTCGTCAGGTAATGAGATGACCTCCAAAGTAGGTACAAAAATCACTGGTTAATCGACGATCATCCAAGGAACCAGCATAATCAGCATCAGAATATGCAATTAATCTTGGAGTAGAAGATGAGGTCTTGTAGACCAATCCTTAACCCGGAGCTGTTTTAAGGTATCTGAGATGCGCTCAACGGTTTGAAGGTGAGAAGTTCGCGGGGCATGCATAAACTGCTGACCACTCAACAGTGAAGGATATATCCGGTCTTGTAACTGTTAGGCAGATCAATTTCCCAACAAGTCGTTGATAGTATTCCAGATTTTGAAGAGGAACATCTGCGTGGAAGCGTGAGCACAAGCTTTTAGATTGCATGCATTCATTGGAGTAGTAGTAGGCGCATCAGAGTAACCGCATCTTGAAGGATCCAGGCAATACTTTCTTTGGGACAGGACACGGCCATCTGGTCATTGTGATCTCAAGGCAAGGAAGTACGAAGGTGACCCAGATCTTTCGTTTGGAAGACGAGCTAAGGTGTTGTTTAACCGCATGGATGCCCTTTGAATCGTCTCCAGTGATCAAGATGACATCAACATATACCAGCAGAAGAACTGTTCTCGTTGCTCGGTGTTGTGTAAAGAGGGAGAAATCTGCTGAACTTCGAGTAAAATTGACTTCCCGAGCAGCCTTACAGAACTTGTCAAACCATGCCCGAGGAGATTGTTTGACACCATAGATGGACTTCTTCAGATGACAAACTCGGGACTCCACCATGGTCTCAAACCCGGGAGGTTGCTGCATGTACACTGTTTCCTGAAGGTCACCATTCAGAACAACATTTTTGATGTTCAGTTGGTGTAACGTCCATTGGCGATGAACCGTCACTGAGAGAAGGACACGAACGGTGTTAAGCTTTGCTACTGGAGAGAAGGTTTTCTCGTAATCAAGACCGTGTTTTTGGGTGAAGCCACGAGCCACCAGGAGGGCCTTTAGACGGACAATCATCTCATCCTGAGTATGTTTGATTACAAAGACCCGCTTACACCCAACGGAACTTTGACCGGGTGGAAGAGATACCAGGTGTCAGGTCTGGTTCGCCCATAGAGCCGTTATTTCTTCTCCCATGGCCGCCTGCCAGCCCGGATGTTGGAGAGCCTCCTGCACAGTGTTAGGTACAAAAATAGAGGATAACGAAGTGGAAAAAGTGTGGAGTGGTGGAGATAGGCGATGTAATGGTACATAGTTCGCCATGGGATGAGCGGTAGAGTCTGGTGCCGGATCAGCAGAACGCGGAACGTCAAAGGTCGAAGCCGACTGCAGTGGGGCAACGGAGGCAGGATGGCGACGATTGTAAACACGTATAACAGGTGGCTTGGAAACGGGGGGAGCCTTGTCAGGAATTTGTTTAGGCGAGGGAGTGGTAACGGGAATGGCAGGACGTACAACCGGTGGTGGTAGAGGTGTAGGATCTGAGGCAGAGAAGAAAGGGAGATCCTCCCGAAAGGTCACATCAGCAGATACAGTCACTTTTCAGGTAGCCGGAGAGTAACATACGTAGACTTTTTGGGTCTGAGAATAGCCAACAAAGATATGTTTGGCCGCCCGGGGATCCAATTTGTCCATGGATGGACCAAGAGTGTGGACATAGCAGACGCATCCAAAGATGCGGGGGGTAAGGGAGAATGGTGGAGTAGAACGGAACATGAGGCTGAATGGAGTGGCATTGTGGATTACGGGGGAAGAAAGTCGGTTGATCAAGTAACAAGTCGTGGAAAGGGCGAAGTTTCAATAAGATTTGCGAACTTGCATCTGAAGCATGATAGAGCGAGCCATATCGAGGAGATGTCGATTTTTACGTTCAGCAGTTCTGTTTTATTGCATGGTATAGGCACATGAAGTTTGGTGAATAATCCTGAATTCAGAGCACAGATTTGCAAATTCGTGGCCAGTGTATTCGCAGGCATTCTCCGTGCGAATAGTTTTGATAGTTGTAGAGAATTGCGTGCGGGTCTCAAGGAGGAAAGCCCGAAAGACCCGGGGAAGCTCGGAGCGATCACGAAGTAAGTAGAGTCATGTCATTCGAGAGTAATCATCAACAAAGGCTAGGAAATAACGATAACCAGAAATGCTAGTAACTCTGTACGGTCCCCAAATATCGGAGTGTACTAAAATAAAAGGAGCAGTGCTCCGGATATAATGAGACGGAAAAGATGAACGCGGCTGCTTGCCGTAAATACATGCTTCACACTGAAAAGAAGGTAAAGATACATCGGGAAAAGCCTTCTAGAGGACAGGTAAAGGGGCATGCCCAAGACGGCGATGCCAATCGACAGAGGAGACAGAAGACAGGATAGTTGGAGGGTCGTCAAGGAGGTAGAGCTCGTTCTGCAGCCGTCCTTTACAAATGATAGTCTGTGTCTGTTGATCTTGTATCAGAAAAGAAGAAGTAAAGGTTATCGAGCAGTTTAAATCAGTAGTAAGGCGACCAACAAAAAACAAATTAAATGGACAGCCCGGAAAGTGAAGAGCCGAGCGAAGAGAGAGAGATGAAGTGAGAGAAATATCAGCGAGCAGGAGACAGGAACAGTGTCCCCATTAGCCACTGTAATACACTGGGATGAGGAGAAGTCAGGTATTGTTGTGGTCGCAGAGAGGTGACGTGATGAGTAGCACCGGAATCCACTATCCAACGTGAACTAGTGGAGAGATAAGTGATATCTTCATGTGAGATGGAAGAAGCGGAAGCAACCAAGGCAGGTAGGCGAGTGAGCAGACCATGGAGTTGTTGCAGCTGAAGGCGGACCTCTTCAAGGTTAGTACGAGCGAAGGAGTCTGTGGCAGCAACAGTGGCCTGCGGGCGATGGGGAAATCCATGCTTCCGAAAGCAAACAGCCTCAAGGTGGTCGTCCTTCCCGCAGAATGAACAATTTGGTCGAGGCCGAGCTCCCCGACCTCGGCCCCGGGAGCCAGAACGTCCCCCACGAGCAGGAGGGGAAGAGGTAGAAAGGGCACCGAAGCCTGTTGTAGGAGAGCCGGTGACTGGGGAGCAGAACAATCAGGAGGAGGCGAAACCTTGAGCAACATGGCACACACATCAGATAGGGATGGGGTAGCCGCAGATGAGAGAATCTGTGCCTGAATGCTCTGAAGATGATGTGGTACACGAGCCATCATCATGGCCACACCGACAGCTTCTTTCTGAGCACGTTGTGCAGCGAGATCCAGCGTGGGAGGTTGATGCTGAATCAATGCTTCGACCAGAGTCTTGGCGCGAGCAACAAAGGACGTGAGGTCGAAGGCCCCGCCAACATCGAGATTCTGAAGATCAGTGATGATGTCGTAGAGGTGTTGGAGACTATCTTTGCTAGAATAGAGGGCCTAGATCTCATCCTACATGGCCTTGGCGGTTTCACGATACATGGCCATGCGGTATGGTTCACTATCCAGAGAGTTGAGGAGCCACGTCTGGACCCGACCGTCGTTGCGTAGCCAATCATCAGTGGGAGGAACGGGAGTGGCCTGGGTCAGATGATGAAGAAAGCCTTTTGATTGAAGCACGCGGCAAACCAAGTGCAACCACTCTGTAAAGTTCTTCTTCCCGGTCAACGAGATAGTAGTAATCTGCAATTCATCACGGATTTCGGGGGCAAGAACTGGGCGGTCAGCAGATGAAGCCGCCGGTTCGGCAGAGTTAATAGAGGACCCCATAACAAGGCGAGCAGAGGACTAGGCCGCCGAGAGGTCAAACAGCGGATAGATGGGGAGACCGCAAGGGAAGACCAGAATCAGACAACAGGCAGGCCGTTCGAGAAGACGTGCAGCACCAAGGCAGCGACCAGAAGAGGTCGAGCGGACAGACTGCGAACTGGGGAGGCCGCACGGTCTGGGTGATAAGCCACCAGCGGCAAGAAGCCGCGACCACGATGCTAAGCCCGAAGCGGTTAGGGAGACCGCTGCGACTAACCGACCCAAAGGACGCACGAGAAAGAAACCGGACACAAGAAGTATGAACGGTCAAAGTGAGTACACCAGCGGCAGGGGAATATGCCACGACCAAGTGAGGAAATCGTCGTGGATAGAGAAGCTGCGGGAAGAGAGGAAGCCGCGCGGTTAGAAGAAGTCGCCGCGAGGAGATGAACCGCGCGAGTAGAAGAGGAAGCCACGCGAGTAGAAGAGGTCGCCGCGACTAACCGCGAGTCGAAGAGGTCGCGGTGACTAACCGCGAGTAGAAGGAGCCGCCGCGGGTAGAGAAATCTGCGAAGAGAAGAGGTGGCCTCCGCGGGTAAAAGAAGTTGCCGCGGGTAGAGGAAGCCGTGCGGAAGAAGAAGAAAAAAAAACAGGGAGAGGCGGCGAGCAAGAGGGGAGCTTGTTGCGGGAAGAGAGAAACAAACCGCGTGGGTAGAGAGGAAACCACGCGGGTAGAGAGGAAGTGGGAGAGGGCCCACTAGAGAGAGAACTCCTATAAAAGGATAGAGAGTAGAGAGAAAGAAGGTGGAGGCCACGGGATAGGAGGGATAGAGAGAGGCGGGTAGAGAAATCCTACCCGCGCGGTTAGAAAAACAGAGACCTCGCATAACGCAAAGAGAGGAAGGTCGGGCGGTTAGCAGAAAATTAGCGGCAGGGAGTGACCGAGTCCCTCTGATACCATGTGGAGAAAACTCAAACTTGTAAATACTTTCTCTATATTCAAATACAAAGTATGAATACATATTTATAGGAGGGAGAAAGAGAGACGAGTCTTATACAGGATGTGGGACTAAAGAAGAGAGAGAAAAATAAACAAATACATGGGATATATGGGCCCCTTTACATGAGCTTTTCTAACAATTTATTTACTTTTTTGATGCAAAGCAAGCCGAGGTCGCCTACTTAGAAGGATTTTAGCTGATATGGCAGACAGTTAATATTGAAAGTAAATAAAACGGTAATTGATTGTCAAATTGAACTTGTGGTGAAGTACCCCAAGCTAACAACATAAGATTATGCTCCACGATTTTATACATTAAAATCACACAGCATTCACGTGAAAAAGAAAAGGTACAACCCTGCTCCACTGAAGGATTATTGTGTCCGCATGCTGGGCCTAACTTTGCATCTGTGAGATGAAATACGACCATTTTGTGGTTGAAATATGATCATTTAAAACCATTTTTTAATCATAAAATGATCAAAATTTAATGATAAAAATAATCTTTTGAAGATCATTTTAAGATTAAAAAAATTGAAAGTGATTGTATTACAACCAAAAAAATCTGTTTCATCTATAAAATGCAAATTGCAAAATTAGGTCCAATACCCGATGCAATCATTTCTCACTATACAAGCCCACCATATTTTATTGATAAAATAATACACTGTTGATGAGTAAACTCGAGTGTTTTATAAAGAAAGCTTTACGGCATATACCACCAAGGACGAAGCACATGTTTCCTTTAGATTGAGGATTATCAGGAAACAAAGCACTCACTAAACATGCATACAAGTGACGTGTATGAGCAAATCTTTGGCAAATAAAACAACAAATGTGATGTGTCTCCACCATATTGGAAATAGGGCATCTAAGAAAGTAAGTACAAACTGAACAACAAAAATCTCAAAGTATTTAAAAATTTCTACCTGCATGGATGGAGGTTGCAACTGTTTCTTAAGATCACGAACAGCAGCCTGAAAGTTTACCATTTGAAATTATTGATACATTCGAAAGAGAGAAAAACAAAACATGATTAGTTAAATTATACAAAATAACTAACAATATTATCTACACATGCAATTCAAATGTTAAAATTAGAGTGCAAGTTAGAAGTATACATATATTGTCTCATATTAACTAGCCAGGGATAGATCTTGGTTTTTGTTCCCTATAAAAACATAACAAGGGATTGCACGAATTGGAGGCAACGTTTCTGAAGAGCAAACAATGAAGTGATGGAATATCATATAGATCAGTACATAACAACAAGGGACAAGTACGCAAATCAAAATTTAGCTTCTACCCCTACACAGACCAGTAAACTAAATATTAAAGGAAAATAATAATCAAGGAAAGAGAATGATCATATCAGGTATACAGTAAGATTAGTAGGGGAAACGATATCTTCAATTAGGAACTAAGAATATGCAAGGATATTCATAGAAATCATTTATTATACATTTATCAGTTCGACTTTGTACTTCTCAGGCATCAACTTAACAATCATAATTTTTCAAAATTCGAGAAATTTAACTCTCTATATCGGTGATAACATTTTATTGATGATAGCATTTTATTGGTGATAGCATTCTATGTTGTATGGATAAGAGCGTACAACATAATTAAAAATATATCACTGATATACAAGTTGAGTATACCCTGTATGAGAATATAGACTTGGGAGCTTTGGCAAAATTAGAAAGGATATATTAAAACTTAATTATATTAAGGGTGTAGTGAGAGTAAAACCAATTGAAGATAAGGTAATGAACAATAGGCATAGGTAATTTGAACATTCTTGGCTTCATGCTAGAAAAATCTACAATACAAACTGTTAGGTTTGGCCTAACTCAACCAGAAAAACCGGCTCAGCAGGTGAGGGTTGTCTTGTCATATAAACAGATCAGAACATAGTGGATTGGCAATGTGGGACTATTATTAACATCCCCCCTCGTCCATAGCATGGATTGAGCGGATGGAACCGGGATACAGAGTTCAAGGGCAGACCGGACGGAACAGGACAGAAACTGGGTGAAACCTGGCTCTGATACCATGTTAGGTTTGGCCCAACTCAACCTGAAAAACCGGCTCAACAGGTGAGGGTTGTCTTGCCATATAAACAGATCAGAACATAGTGGATTGACAATGTGGGACTATTATTAACACAAACAATTTTTGTTCGAAAATAAATAATGGAAGAATAAAGAGATAAAGAATATTATCTCATGATTCTTGCTGATCTTGAGAAGAAATAATTGAGTCCCATGAGATTTGATGAGGTGCACATTAAATAAGGAAGGTGTGTGTCAAAGGTATGTTGAAGTTATTAAAAATATGGGCGATGAAGCAATAACTAGTACTAGAAGCAATTTTGGAGTGACCGAAGAATTTGTATTCACATTAGGTGAAAACATCAAGGATCAAGAATCTTACAAAAGATAATCAAAGCAAGGTGCTTTGGTCAATGCTTTTTGAATGACAATCCTAATCAAGGAGCATCTATGAAGTTCAGTAGAAAACCAGAGAAACGCAAATATTGTCGAGAAGAGAGATTGCTTCGAATTAATAGGGGAAAAAGATCGGGCACATGCAATTTTAGTAGAAGATAAAAAATTAATATTAACAATTATCAGTCTAGCTTACAATAAGATAAAAATATACAAAGGTTTAACATATTTAAGTATATTGGATTGATTATAGAGATGGAGGATATGGATGAGGATAAAACTTAAACCCTCAAGAGTTAAGGTTGAGTGAATAAAATAGGTAAGTTCTTCAGGAAAACTAAGAGATAAGTTGATAGGTTACAAAAATAACATCGTAATTAGACCGACGTTGCTAGTTAGATTTCAATATTTCTTCCAACCTTAATTTCAACATGTGTTCCATTACAATATCAACATGTTTGCATGCCAAGTAAATATTTGCTCTGTGAAATAGTCAAAAAGATATCCCACCTTTGTTTTTGTAAACTTTCAGTAACAAAAATACTTTAACAATCAAGGCACGTGAGCTCAAGTGCTCCAACTGCATACATTATGTTATCTTGCGTCATAATTAAGCCATTCATATAGAATATTAGGACAACAATCTTATGTCCATCAAAGTATTTAAGAGAGCATGACCAACATGAGCTTGGGGGTATACTCATAGACTTTTGACAAGTTGTGTAAATTTTTCAAACGACTCTGCTGGAGATTGTTTCAAAACATAATGAGCAAATATGCCTTATTGTTCCCTACAAAAACACTGAGAAGGAAAATCAAAATAAACTGCATTTAAATCTCCAATTAAGAGAGTTTTTTTACATCAATTGTTATAAATGCCAGAATGCCACTACAGATGACATTTATGGTAATCAAACATGACGGAAATTCTTGGGATTGTTGAGGCTCAAAGTGAAAATCATTGATAATAATATGACAAATACCGACTTAACATGTGTGTGCTTTTAAAAAATAAAGTGTCTAACCAAGAATTGTTGAAAGTAATCCCCAAGGAAGAAAGACGGGGATACCAAAACCTTGGCAAAATTGAGACATAAAAAGGATAAAAGTAGTATCTTATGATGGAAAAAGCCAGTAAATCGAATCCCTCGATAACATTCAAAGTCAATCTTATGACCTCCTTCACTGATAGGGTTTGTGACAAATTGGGGCAGCACTGGGTCGTTCTCCCTCCTTTTGATTCAATCAAAAGAGATACAAACATACATAATGATAAGGACTAGGATCCTCCTTTATACATAGGAGGATCCCTATTAAAAGACAAATACATAGGAAGCCTAGTAGGGAAATCATTCCGCCGTCGTGTAAGAGGCGCACACAAGTTGTGTACAAATACGTGTGTATCGTTCGCTAGGGATGGGATTGCCTGTGCCATCAACATATCTGGTTTCCAGAATGACCTTGTCCTCAAGACCAAAGTCTGGGATCTGTGACTTGAACTCATCCAAGATCCACGTGGCTTCCTCTGCTGGTAATCCCCTCCACTAGATGAGTACATGTCATACCTGCTGACCCAAAATTCCCTCGATGCAAGATCCCAACACCGCCTCTGACTCGTAGTGGAGAATGGACTCGACCATCAACTCCTCGGGTAGGGTGGCTTGGAGAGGGTGATCTCCCAACGCCCTCTTAAGCAAGGAGAGACAAGAAAGACTGGATTAATGCGGTTGTCGGAAGGTAACTACAGGTGGTAGGACACCACTCTTACCTTCTCCAAGATTAGGAAGGGGCCAAAGTAACAGATAAATATCTTGGGAATTGGGATGTAGGTGGTCGACTAAGGAACTCTGGCAGTAGGGCCGCAATTTGACGAACACCTTCTTGACCGACGAGAAGACCACATCGCGGTGGCGACTGTTGGCGGTTGGCTGGATGGACCATGCGTTGCTGAGCTCAAAGAAGATGATGCTCGTCGCGATCCTGAAGATCAGTGGCCACGGCCTGCACTTGGCACTCCCCAGGCAAGCAAAACGGAAGCTTTAGGGGTGGTCGCCCATAGACCACCTGAGGTGCAAAGGAGACTTAGAGTCTAGGCGCAATACTAAAGGCACAGACGCACGCTTAATGAAGGTAAGGCGCGACTGAATCCATTTTAAATAATCAGCATTAAACATCATTTCAACTTTTTGATCAAATTCTTCATCGAGTCTACTAATTAATCATTCATTACTATCATTTCTCTCTTAAAAATAGAGTCAATGTGGTCACTTGCATCATATCTAAGTCTCAATGCACAATTAACTTTCACAAATATTAAATCAATCAAAAACTATTTAGTTCTTACATTATTTTTTTCTTTATTTTTGGAAAAACAATTACAACAAAAATCTCACTCAGGCGCGCCTTTAACAACATAAAGCAGCTTGGCCTGAGCGAGGGTCTGATACTTGGCCTTCTGACATGTGAGGCACTTGACGACGACGGTTGCACTACCCGCATCATGCCCCATCAATACAGAGTGGCGGCCAATCGACGATAGGTAGGGTATGTGCCCGAGTGTCCTGCTCTAGAGGTGGCATGAAACTCGTGGAGGAGACGAGGAATCCACAACGTTGAATAACGACCACTAGAGAATCGCGATAATGGAGTCGGTCGCCAACTAGGCAGAAGGGGAGATGCGATCCTGGGTTCCACTATAGGTCTTGGATCATGGAGGCGTAGTGGATATCCCGCCGCACCTCGACATTGATGGCGTCAGCACCGCGCCAACGCGAGTGCTAGATCGTCGATAGGGTACCATTGATGGCCTTGCACGAGAGGGTCTCCACCGCGGTGTTTGCAGTCCCCACCTTGTACTCAATGGAAAAGTGATAACCAAAAAGCTTGGCAAACCAAACTTTCTATGCTGGGAGGGTCTTGATCCTTTGAACACAAAGGTGTCGCACACTGTGGTGATCGATACGACCCACAAATGAACAGCCCAGTAGGCAGGGGTGTCGAAGCTGAACGGCCAAAATTAATGCTCAAAGCTCAATGTCGTAAGCCGAGGCCGCCGCTCATCGATCTGAAATGCCATGTTGAAGTAACTGATGGGACGACCCTCTTACATGAGGAAGGCGCTCACTCCCTTCCCAGAGGCATCACACTAAATGACAAATGGCTTGGTGAAGTCGAGCATGGTGAGGATGGGGCGAAGACCAAGGCCCGTTGTAAGGTGTGTAAAGCTTCCTGGGACGTCAGGCTCCACTCGAACGGCACCCCCTTCTTGAGGAGGTGGGTAAGCGGGCGCACAATCGTGTCGTAGTTGCGGATGAAGTGACAATAGTACCCTGTGAGGCCCAAGAAGCCTCGTATTGCTCGCATGCAAGATGATGTTGTTGGGTTTCTCTATGAGGATGGCACAACACTTGTGCACGCAGCGGAAGAATAAAACATCAAGAAAACCCAAAAGAAATGGGATCGGGCCATGGTAGTTGAATCAAAAAGTTAACATATAACTAGGCAAAAATTACCTCGGTGGCGTTGAGTCACAACTCAACGGAGATGCTCCAAGCTTCGTGTTCTTGCTGGTGACGAGTTCTACGTGAAATAATGTCCACGTCTCTGCAGAAATCCACACGAGAGGGAGAACACCGATCTATCCGTCGCACGGATTATCGGGAAGGAGAAAGACAGCACCTTGCTTTCCCACGGACTGCTAGGTCCGCGCCAGGGATCGCAACGCCAGCGACGATCGCCGGAGAGAAGGAAGTCGACGGAGCGAGCACGGCGGCGGAACCCTTCCGTCGGCGGGATTCGGGATCGGCGGAGCGAACGAACGGCGGAACACTTCCGTCGCGGGATTTGGTTCGATCGGCTGCCAAAAACCTTATTCCCGAAAACCCTAATTGTCTCTTTTATACCGAAGGCATAAATAGACTTAGGAATATCGCTATCCGCAGACCTTAATAAATTTACCCAAAATAGGGTTCCAGAATCGGCGAGACTAATAGCAATTGAGATAGAGATCGGCGAGAGAATCGGCGAAAAGGAACCTGACCCAGCGCTGGATCGGCGAGAATCACCCGGATCGGCGAGAATCACCCGGATCGGCGAGAATCACAATCGGCGGAATCACGAGAAAAATCACCCGGATCGGCGAGAATCAGAGTACAATACTCGACGATTCACGCCGATCGTGGGTCGACGATCCACGTTGATCGGCGAGAATCAGAGTAACGATTCTCGTCGATCGGCGGGAATCAGAGTGACGATTCTCGTCGATCGGCGGGAATCGGAGTACCAATCCTCGACGATTGTTGTCGACCCTCGGTCGACTATTCTTACCAGTCCTTTAAGGCAACATTTGCCCAACCCGATGAGCCTTTACGGCAACACTTTGCCCATAACCCCATTAAGGTCGGTGATTGGTGACCTTTACCAACACAGTCAATCATCCAACTTCTCCACATCTCTTATGTGCGACCCTGCAGGCTCATATCGCGTTGGCAGTGAGATTACATGTTTGACCACTTTCAGATCACCATGGTAACTCCAACAGATGTCGCCCATTAAAAGACGATTGCGGCCTTCGTCGGGTCCATGGCAAACCCGACAATTGAAATGATATGACCAGAGTACTAAATCTGTGTCTGACCAAAAAGACACCTCTTCTAATAGGCTACAAACTTGTGATCCGCGAGGATCTACAGTACGGTCGCCAAGTGACATATCGTCGAGACAACCGTAACACCACAAATTTTTAAACCGAGCACAATCTGCCAGGAAGAGAAATCACTTAGGTACCTAAGAGTTGTAAACCAATGTGTCATCAAAGAAAAATAGAACAAACTTACGTGGGGGTATGCGGAACACACCGTTCACGATAAACTGGAACATTGTGGGAGCGTTAGTCAGGTCAAAAGGCATGACTAAGAACTCATAGTGGTCGTCGTGTGTGCAGAAAGCCATCGTGGGCGCATCCTTAGACCGAACGTGAATCTAAGGGTAGCCTGAGCGAAGGTCCAATTTTAATAAGTAGGTCGCACCTTGTAGTTCATCTAACAGCTACTGGATAAGAGTAATCAAGTACTTGTTGGGGATTGTAAGCTTGTTCAGCCCCTGATAGTCCACACAGAATCTCCAGTTACCGTCTTTCTTGCGCACTAGAAGAACCGGGCTCGAGAATGGACTGGTGCTCAACAGAATAATACTTGCGTGCAACATCTCCACCACCATCGTCTCCATGGTGGTTTTCTGAGCATGGTCATACCGGTGTAGGAGAACAGACACAACAGTCACCCCATGCTGAAGGACGATGGAGTGGTCTGAGATTCTACTTGGGGGAAGTATGTGGGGAGTGACGAAGAGGGGAGTATGTCTAGACAACAGACATTGGATGTGTGGTTGCGAACTAATCGGCGCAACGGGCGCTTCTGCCCCCATATGCCACAGAAGAACATGAAGTTTCGGGTCGACGGTCCTAAGGATGGAACGCAGGACAGCCGATGAGCAGGCTAAGGATGGAGTTCCCTTGCAGGATGTTGGAAGCCCCCCCCCCCCCCCCCCGCCCGTGTCTCGAAGGCCATGGTGAGATGAACTCAGTTATGTTTGCCGTCACCCAGAGTACGCAGCCAAACCACACAGAGAATGGCGTCAAGACCTCTCAGTCCGAACATATAAAAATCTACCGTGCCTGAATACAACCCCCTGTGGAGAGGGAACGGCCCGCGCAGAGGCCCGCGGGGCGAGTGTGGTGGCTGTCGCCGAGAAACATGTGAAATCCCGGGGGCGGTGCCTGATGCATACCGGAAATCATAATTGAATTAAAAATGATTATTTTGTGTTCCTTTTAAAATCTTGCGGTGTACTCTTATCGTCGCGGGCTAAGACAAGTGAAAATAAGTCACGATTTTATGAACCCCCATAAAATGACGAACTTTTCCTCGTATTCAACAATATATCCAAATCATCCACACGCATCCCACGGAGAGAGAGAGCGTGACAATCGGCTTAACAAATTTATGACAAACAGAAGTAGGGTTGAGTTAGAGGCAAGCAAGCTCAGAAAAATTATTAAGCTTTTATGCATTCATGAAATTAGACTAATAGCAATTGAGATACGAGATGTCATGGGAGGTTTACCGAGTTCGAGTGCAACGGTGGGGACGTGCTGGCTGGAGTGAAGTGAAAAGGCAAGGGCCACCTGATCCAGCGTTAGTCAACGAAGAGGATCTTGAGAGGGAGGCTACAAGCCGGACTGGAGAAATCCTGATTCAGCCAGGAGAACTCTCGGAGCTGGTTCGGCAGGCTGCAGGAGTCACACGGCTAGGAATACAGGAGGAGAAAAGCTCCGGAGGTCGATGACGCCGCAGGACCGGCAGTGGTTGGTGACGGGAAGCAACGAGCGCAGCAGGCCTTGACCACGACAAGGAGTATGGTATCAGTCCCCGACAAACTCGTCGGAGCCAAGGGAGGCCGTCGGTGTTGTCGTCGGAGCGAGGGAAGAGGTCGGCGGGGACCGGGAGATGAATTCGTCAGGGGAAAGTCGGCGTGGATGTCGTTGGTATTCCCAGGAGGCGGAGAAATTTTATTTCACTGTCCCGATTTTCTATCAAGCCCCCGTTTTCCCGTGAAGGAGGTCATGATAAATAGATTAGGGCTTTTAATTGGGATTAAATGAAAGGTTTAATTGATATCAGTTTTCAAGAGAGTGGAAAAGTCAAAAAGTCCAGCCTTTTAATCACAATAAATAGGAGAATTTAAAGAGGGCTGACAGTTTCAGGTTAATGAAAAGGCTAGGAGGATTCCAATGGGAATTAAAGAGGAAATGTCAAAGGTTTGGAATGTAGAAATCTAAAATTAATATTTGGAGATAATAATTTCAGATTTTCACATCAAAAATAATTAATAATTTTGTTGCTTACTTGTCTAAACTAACCCTAGTCCTAATTTGACGGACCAATATATTTAGGATCCTATTGGCCGGTCATACCAATAAGTCACACGAAGATTGCGCCAACATGGCATAAAACACACAAATACATGAAATAAAAGACAAATTTGCGCGACGACATGCGCTACAAAATATTTAAGTAAAATGCGATAAAATAAATTAACGATGCACTTCAGGTTGCATCAGGGTCACTGCAAGTTATAGCTCGACTATGAGGTTCTGTGAGATGAAATTGTGGCTCGCCTCACTGTCGATCAAAAGCAATGTGACGCGATCGACAGTCGCAAAGTAAAGTAGCCAACTTCATAGAATAGGGACCCCAATCATCCTGCCCACCGAGTAGTAAGAGATATCGAGGCGGTTGAGTTGAGTTGGTGGAGGGGAAATCAGCTCATCCTCATCTAACTTCAAAGCCTCAAAGTCGACCAACAAAATCCTACCCAGAGCATTTTAAAATCCTTGTTGGACTAGTCATGTGTAGGGGAATAGGGCCCTTTGCAGCGGAAACACAAGTCTTTGCCGCAAAGGTCCATGTACATGTACTCTTGATAGGATATCTTGTGCACTGGCATCTTGGGGTGGGGCGCGGGCATAGGCCGCGACGGGGGCGTCCCGAGGTAGTGATGGCGAGGAGCAGACGATGTGTTGGGGGTCCGCTGAAGGACAATTCGGAAATGTGGAAGGCTTGGGCGGGTAGTGATGGCGAGGAGCAGACGATGTGTTGATGGTCCGTTGAAAGGAACTAAAAGAGGTGGGAAAAAACTATTCCACATAACGAGCTTGCTCCATGGATCAAGTTGGCGGCCCGCAAATTAGGATAGAATGTTGGGTCGTTCTCCCTCCTTCCGATTTAATCAAAAGAGATGCAAACATGCATAATGATAAATACTATGCTCCTACTTTATATATAGGAGGATCCCTATTAAAAGAAATACATAGGAAGTCTAGTAGGGAAATCATTTCGCCGTCGTGCTTGCGGCACGTGCACGTCATGTGCAAACACGTGTGAATCGTGGGTCAAGGATGGGAACACTTGTGCTTGTATCATTAACTCGCTCCCATGGTTGCGCTAATAAATGCTGCAAAACCATATAAATTATGAATTTATGATAAATGAATGCAATGGTAGATTACAACGTACGTTTCGCATATAATTATGAAGTTATCAACAATCATAAGTTCAATTAAAAAAATAGGTGAATGAGTTATCAATGTAATAGGCAACCTTCCATTTCAAAACAGATTTTTAGAGATAGCATTCTCATAAAACAATGAATAACCATGATACAACTCAATGAATAAAACAATGAATAACCAAAGCGAGCAATTAACAATAGAAAAACTACTCCCAAAGTCTCCAAAAGCAAGTATGTTTCCAAATAAATAAATTCTTCCAGATGAACTAATCAACAGATACGAAGAAAAAGCTAAAAGACCGAAGCAATTTCCAGATAAGAAAGAGTTGTTTAGAATGAAAGCAAAGCATAACAAAGAAATAACCATTCTCAAGGATTCGTTGTTTAGCCCAAGGAGAAGAAAAAGGGAAGGAAAAAATAAAATAAAAGCAAGGAGATCAAAAGATAGTTGGAAGCATAAATGGAATAACATGTTACCTTCAAGTCTGCAACCTCTTGATCTCTTTTTGCAAAAGTTACAATGAATGCGGCTTCCCTCTTCTTAGCCTTTTCAAGCTGAAAATAAAAATATGCATCATTTTATCCAATGGAATGAAGCTAATTTTCTGTATGACAAACTGTGTTACTGATATGAAGCTGACCTGTTCTTTCAAGGAATCTTCTGAAGATTTCAAACTTTGAAGATAGTTAACAACTAATCCAGGTTCTGTGGAGGTCAGTAATTAGAGAATGTACATTAAATGTAAAAACTGGTGGGAGAACTCAATATGGCATACAAGCATGAAAATAAATAAACTAACAAGCTCAAAATGTTTATAGATAGAAGAAAAAAAAACTAACCTGAAGATGCACCAGAAGGCAAAGCTGGCCCATTCTGAAATGCAGCATGCCACTTCTGAATCTCTTCCCGCACGACTTCTAACTCGGCCTGTAATAAAAATGATAAATGAATGGGGAAACTATGTCTAAAAAAACAAAATTTGTTTCAAGTAATTTTTTACCATCATGATTTGGCACTTTACTAAAAAAAACTAGAATAATTCCACTACTTTCTAGTTCAGCATTCATGTGTATGTTGATCTAATAAGCATCATCCTTACAATGTTTTATTTTTCTAATTTCTGTCATAACGAAGTCCACACCTTGCTCTTCTTACACAGAAGCTGTCAAGAACCCTATGAACCAACCTACTAATCCTAGCTGCAACAATTCCTTGGATTGGTATCCGGCCTATACTCCACTCTCAAACTCTATCAATTATGCACTCAACCGATGACTGCACTTGATCCCAACGCGGCAATTCATAACATCCTATTTAATCACACTTGCCGAGTAGGAAAATGTCTTTTCATCCCACTCCTTGACCATCTTAGGCCCTTTCTTGGCTTCCTTCGCAACCAATTATTCATTGGGTCATTGGCTGCTACTTACACGGCAAAAGCACTATCATTTCACAATTTCATGATGATGCTTCAAATGGTGCTTAGGTCAACACAACTCATCATTCAACAGTAGCCTCGATATGTATTACCGTTCGGGGAGAGGAGCAACGTCCGCGGTAACGTCCGGCGGTAGGCGGCTGGCGGCGCGGGTCGAGAAGGAGAGAGAGAGGGTCCGGGGGAGAAAGAGAGGGAAAGGAGTTAGGGTTAGATGAGATAAGAGGGTTCAGCCCCCTTCCTTAGTTAATTGATCCAAAGATGCACCAAAGTTCAACCACACCCCCTCTTATAGTGAGGGGTCCCATGCAACAATTAAACAAAACTGCAATTAAAAACTGAATAAAAATATCATCCGGAGTGGTGCGGTTCCGGTTCGTTCGCGCCGCGAGTATCGTCCTCCGGTTCGTGTGCGCCGCGAGCATCCTCCGCGCCGTGCGTTTCAACCGGAGCTCGCCGCCTTCGCGTGTACACTTGCCATGCCGGCTCCTCCGGCGGCAGCTCGGTAACAATATGTATGTCCATTTTGTGTCTATATTTATACCATATAAAAAAGGTAGACCAGTGCATTAGGCATCCCAGCGCAGCGAGGGTCCAAGGGTCCCGCCACAAGGGTGAAATGTAGGCAAACCTTACACTGCATTTTTGCAAGCACAATATATTAAAGAAATTCATTAGGTGAGCTGTTCTTCTTTTTCCATTATACCTCTGACTACTTCTCTAAACTGTCATGTTGCCCACTATATTTGATTTGTTTTTTACATTTTGACCTGTTTTTTTGGATTTTCAGAGTAAGTTTTTTCATACATTTTGGTAAATAAAGTATTATGTTTTCATGCAAGATTTAAAATAAAACAATGTGCACATTCCCATGAGAGCACTTCAACAATATTTTAAAAACTGATAAAAATGCACAAATATTAAGAGATAAATGGTTTGAAAATTAGCATATGGCCCACACATGCATTAGAATAATTTTGTAAAGGTCAAATAATAACCTGCTTGCAAGTCTAAAACCAAGTACAATCAAAATGGGGGCATACTGATTTTACCAAAAATCGGAAGATGCATGGAAACTTCTAATTTTCTACAGGATGCTTGGGAAATCAAACGCAATTAAGTAAGAGTCTCAAACATTACTGATTAGTAAATGCAATAAATAATATTGTTTATACAATGAAGGGCAGATACAAGTAAAAGAAAGCACAGTGGAACGACTTTAAATATTTTTCAAAGGTTGAATACCAACCTGGCAAGTCGCATAGTCATCCTTACAGTTTTGTAAGCTGAAAAGAGAACTCACAAATGAGAAGACATGCAATATAATAAAATAATAAATTTTATTTGATTAAACCGTGTTGTTTAGAGACAATGAAGTATTCCCTAAAGTTTTGAAACTATACCTCTCACGAAGTGACAAGATCATCCCTGTTGCAGCACCAGGTCCACTCTCTTCAATGCTTTTCTTTGCCTTTATTGTAAGAAGAGTGGAGTTAATACAAAAACAAATGCTAACTCCTAGAGGGCAATAAGACTCTGTTTGTTTGAAAGGAATTCATAGTTGAAAATTGAAATTGGCCCAATTCCTGCAAGAATTGGAATTGAAACCAATTTCAATTATGTTGTTTGGCTGAAAACAAAAATTCTATCACAGGAATTGAAAGTAGTAATTATGATATTCGGCACAGCACAGAATTTCTAATTCTTAGGTCGTGAGGTCGAAAAAATTATTTGTGCATGTGTGGGTTGGGGTGGGATGGGGGGTGAGCTACTTCCTATGGGAATTGATTTAAATCATTTTTGAATGTCGAATGTCGAAATTGGAATTGAGGATTCAACTTCAATTCCTTTCATCAAATTCCGCCCAAATGAACAAGTGCAAAGGATTTTTTTATATGGTATAAGTTGTCCATGGTAACAAGATAAAAAAAATTTATTGTGTGCCTAACACATATCAATTCAATGCAACAGACAACGAGATCAGCGTAGAAACAGAAAGTGCATTGGCAGGGTATATAGGAGCGATAACAAAATAATTTATCTCAAATAGCACCAATACACAAATAAATCGCCAAAAATTAGTAAGATTTTGGCTCCATTTGGTGGGTGTTTTTGCTCCGGTGAGTTAAGATGAAAACGCCACCATCATGGGATGTATGTTTGGCATGAAGTGACGAAGCTACACGACGACGAGCCTCCTTGGAAAGTTTACACGGGCCGAGCACGTATATCGGGTGGCCCCACAATTACCGCAGAAGATAATTAGAGATTTTTTGGTTGTTTCTTTTGTTTGAGACCTTTTATTTGTTGTTTTTTTGCTTGTATCATTTTAAGTACTTTTGTATTTCCTAATTTTTGAATTTCCTTTTGTATTCGCTCCTCATCGCTATAAGAGTACGCGTAAGCCCTGTATTTTTTTCATCCTGGAATGAATGTGTGTTTTCCCTTTCTTCTCTAAACCCTAAATCCCTCTTCTCTTTCTCTCTCTCCCTCTCCTCCTCTCTTCCTCTCTTCCACGTAGCCGCCTTTTTCCGACCCCCCAACAACTGGTCCGACCTATCGGACCGCACGTCGCTGGCCGCCGGTTGATTCCGTGATCCCAGCCCGCAAGTCCGCGACTTGTCGTTCCACACGTACGCGACTTGTCGTTCCGCTTGTTTCGCGTCGTGCCTCTGCAGCGCCGTCCAGTCCGTTGCCGCCCGTCCAACCAGTGTCGCGCCACCGCTGCCGCTCGTCCTTTCGTGGCCATGGCGCCGAACACTCGCTCCACCGCCGAGGCCCCATCGAAGGATGCCAACGAGGCTCTCCAACATCGTGTCAGTACCCAGGAGTCCATCGTGACCTCCTTGCAGGCCTCCTTGCAGGCCTCCTTGCTCGTCATCCAAGCAAAGCTTGATGCGTTGCAACATCCGGCGGCCTCCTCCGCCAGCGGATCCGAGTGCCCGGCCACCGGCACGTCAATCCTCGGGGCAACACCACTTCCGCACATCGAGGACGCCGCACCTTTTTCCCCCGGTCACCCGGCCCTTGCATTGGACCACCCCACCTTCGTCGGGATAGATCCGATTGGGTGGATCGCCAAGGCAGAACAGTACTTTGATCTCCACATCACACTCGAGCAGGGCAAGGTCTCTACCGCCGTCGTGGGACTCGACGGCTCCGCCCTCCACTGGGCCCGATGGCTCCGCCAGACTAACCCGATCATCTTTTGGTCGGAAATCAAGCAGGAAATGATTCGTCGCTATGACAGCAATTATTCCAGCTCCGCCATCGAAAGACTATGTGGAGTACGGCAATATGGTGCGCTGGATGACTACATCGATGAGTTTGTGGCCCTCGTCACCCATGTTCCTGGCCTACCACCAGATCACTATCTTGGCTTCTTCATGCAGGGCCTTCGGGCCAACATCCGGTCCCAGCTCCGCACCCACCACCCCAGGACGGTTTCTGAGGCCCTCAACATGGCCCGCCTTGTGTAAGCGGATTTGTCACCTCGCCCCCGCCGATTCCAGGCGGGCCTCCGTCGGGTGGCCGACCATGGAGGACTACTACCCCGGAGCCCCAAGCCCTTCGGCCCCCTCTGACTGCAAGGCTAGGCCGTCCTGCCCCGCCTCAGCGGTTCTCCAACCGCAAGCTCGACGATCTTCGCCGCAAAGGGTTGTGTTTCCGCTGTCGTCAGTCCTATTCTCCTACCCACGTTTGCACGGTCAAGAAGTTTCATGTCATCATCGGCGACTTCGAGCCTGAGATAACTTTGGCAGACTTTGAAGACCTTGATATCACGACAGAGGACACCACGGAAGGTGACGCTGACGCAGGCCTTCACCATTTGGAGCTTCCATGCTTTTCTGTGGGCGGCATTTCAGGCCCCCAAACCATAAAGTTGGCGGGCAAGTTGGGCGACCACCACATTGCCATCATGGTAGACAGCGGGGCGAGTCATAATTTTCTTCCATCTCATCTGGCCCAGCAGCTACGTCTTCAAATGGAACCTTCTTCAGATTTCACTGTCAGTCTAGGCGATGGTCGTCACCGCTCGATCCAGGGTCATTGTCCGACCGTCTCGCTTTTGGTGGGCCCTTACTCAGTGACGACATACTTCTACGTCTTCGGCCTTGGCGGGATCGACGCCATTCTGGGAGTTGCGTGGCTTTGCACGCTGGGTGACGTACGAGTCAACTGGGGGACTATGACGATGTGTTTCCTCCAGAACGGTCGGGAGTGTTGCCTTGTGGGAGAAGTTGCGCTACTTCGCTCCCTCGTCTCCATCTGCGCGATTCAGCGAACTGCGGACGACGATTTTTGGGCTTAGCTCTGGCCCATCTCGGACGCCACGCCACCCGCCTCAGCGCCACCTCCGGACCTTCAGGCCCTCCTATCCGAGTTTGCGGATCTCTTTGTTTCACCATCCGGGTTGCCACCAGTTCGGTCGCACGATCATGTCATACCTCTCCAGCCCGGCATGTCAGCAGTCTCGGTCTGACCATACCGCTACGGGCACGTGCAAAAGGACGAGATCGAGAGGCTGGTACGCGATATGTTGATGGGGGGTCTCATCCGCCCCAATGACAGCCCCTTTTCCAGCTCGGACCTGTTGGTCAGGAAAAAAGACAGCAGTTGGCGCTTCTGTGTGCACTATCGGGAACTCAACAAAGCCACCATCCCAGACAAGTATCTGATTTCGGTGATTCAGGAGCTTTTGGATGAGCTCCACAACGCGACCGTTTTCACCAACCTGGACCTCCGTGTCGGCTATCACGAGATTCGCGTACGATCGGCCAACGTCACCAAGACGGCTTTCCAGACCCATGGCTACCACTATGAATTCCTGGTTATGCATTTCGGCCTGACCAACGCACCGGCAACTTTTCGGGCCACGATGAACGACATTTTTTGTCTGGTACTTCGTCGGCACGTACTTGTTTTTTATGACATATTGGTCTACAGTTCTTCTTGACAGGGGCACATCTGCCATACATTGGTTACTCTACGACGACGCCACCTAAATCTCCACTGAACAAAGTGTTACTTTGGGGTCCCAAAGGTGTGTTATCTGGTACACACCATCAATGTTGCGGGAGTCGTCATGGACAGCGACAAGATCGAGGTCGTCCTTCAGTGGCTGATGTCATCCTCTTTCCGCGATGTCTGGGGATTCTTGGGATTGACCGGGTACTACCGTCAGTTCATCCAGGGGTACGGCACGTTGGCCCGACCCCTCGCCCAGCTACTGAAGAAGTCAGCCGAAGCCCCTTTCAGGTGGACGGCGGCGGCCTCCGCCGCTTTTACCGCTTTATAGCAGGCCTTAGTTCGTGTCACGGTGTTAGCCATTCCGGATTTCTCCGAGCCCTTCATCGTGGAGTGAGACGCGTCGGGCGTCGGCGTGAGAGCCGTATTGATGCAGGTCGGCAGCCATGTGGCCTATTTCAGTTGCGCCTGTTCGGACACGATCTGCAGCCGCTCCGCTTACAAGCACGAGCTCATGGGCCTTGTCCTCACTGTTCAACATTGGCGGCCTTACCTCCTGGGCCGGCGGTTTGTGACCCGCACCGACCACCATAGCCTTCGCTACCTCCTACAGCAGAAGATCGCTACGCCCGCTCAACAAGTATGGGTGGCCAAGCTATCAGGCTACGACTTCAACATCGAGTTTCGTTCAGGGAAGTCGAATCGTGCGGTCGACGCCCTCTCGCGCAACCCCATATAGGGGTGCAAGTTGAGTTGAGCCGGCTCGAAAAAAGCTCGACTCGAGCTCGATCCTGTAGAGCTCGAGCTCGAGGTCGAGCTCATCTAGTGTTGTTCATGAGCTCGCGAGCCTTTTTATTAATACATTTTAAAAAAATAAGAAAAAATAAGAAAATAAAGTTCATGAGCTAAAAAACTCGCGAGCAGCTTGAGCTCGCGAACTCGAGCTCGAGCTCGAAAAGTTGGCATTGAGCTCGAGCTCGAGCTAGGATAAATGAGCTCGTCGAGCTCAAGCTCGAGCTCTAGCACGAGCTTGGAAATTTTGCCAAGCTCGACTCGAGCTCGACTCGTTTGTACCCCTAACCCTATACTCACAACCATCTCCCGCCCAGTCTGGGAGGATACGAATATCCTTCAACGGGAAGTAAAAGCTGACCCGGCGCTCAACGGGATACGGATATCACTCCTTGCAGACGCCGCGGCCCGCCCACCGTACTCCTTGGTTGATGGTTTCCTACTCTTCAAGGGTCGCCTCGTACTCGCCCCCTCCTCCTCGAGCATTCATCTGTTGTTGGCAGAGTTCATGCTTCACCCACAGGGGGGCAGGTCGAGGCTTACCGGACATACCGACGGCTAGCCGCCTCACTCTATTGGCCTCACATGTTCTAACAGGTCAAGGCCTTTGTGGTCGTCTGCCTCACCTGCCAGAAGGCCAAGTACGAGGCCATGTTTCCGGGTTGTCTACTTCAGCCCCTCACGATCCCCGATCGCATTTGGGACAACGTCGCTATGGATTTCATCACATGATTGCCCAGATCACAGGGACACGACTGCATTCTGGTCGTGGTGGATCGGCTCTCGAAGTATGCTCATTTCATTCCCCTCTGCCACCCATACACGACTGTCACAGTCACCGACAGCTTCATTCAGGAGGTCGTGCGCCTCCACGGGTTTCCTCGGTCGATCATGGGCGACCGCGATCCGCTCTTCCTGAGTACTTTTTGAATCGGGATGTTCCTCTTACAGGGCACCCGTCTCCGGCATACCATCCGCAGACAGACGGACAATCGGAGGTCCTCAGCCAGTGTCTGGAGACATACCTCCGTTGCTTTGTGGGGGAACAGCCTCTCAGTTGGGCCAAGTGGCTCGGGTGGGCCGAATACTCATATAATATCGTCTACCATTAGGCGGTCGGTACTACACCATTCGAGGTCGTTTACGGCCGCCCTCCTCCGTCTATTGTCTGTCATTTTCCAGGGGAATGTTGGGTGGAGAGTTTGCCCACCGCCCTCCGTGACAGGTACACCATTCTGGATCAGTTGAAACACCACTTACGTCGAACTCAACAGAAGATGGTTTCCTACGCTAACAGGAAACGTCGGGACCTCTCCTTCGAGGTAGGATAGAAGGTTTTCGTCAAACTCCACCCCTATCGACAGCTCTTGGTGGCCCGCCGACCTTGGCTGAAACTAGCACCTCGTTTCTTCGGGCCTTTTGAGGTCCTCGCTCGTATAGGGGCAGTCGCCTACCGCCTTCGCCATCCAGCCGGGAGCCGCATTCATCCGATTTTCCGTATCTCCCAACTACGACGCGTAGTGTGCGAACACACCCCCACAGATCACATTCTGTCCGACCTCGACCACAGGAGAGGCACCGTACTACCCGCCACGGTCCTTGATCAGAGATGACGCACCCCATGGGACCATACATTGGAGGAAGTCCTTGTGGCTTGGAGCGGCCGGCCCGACTCGGAATAGACATGGCTGCCCCGGGATGATTTCCGCTGACAGTTTCCCGACTACTGCCTTGAGGACAAGACACATTTTCCAGATGGCGGCATTGTTACGGAGCTACACAGCGACGAGCCTCCTTGGAAAGTTTACACGCGTCGGGCACATATATCGGGTGGCCCCACAATTACCGTAGAAGATAATTAGTGATTTATTGGTTGTTTATTTTGCTTGAGACGTTTTATTTGTTGATTTATTTGTTTGCGTCTTTTAAATATTTTTGTATTTCCTAATTTCTGAATTTCTTTTTGTATTCGCTCCTCATCGCTATAAGAGGACGAGTAAGCCCTGTATTTTTTCATCCTGGAATGAATGTGTGTTTTCCCTTTCTTCTCTAAACCCTAAATCCCTCTGCTCTTTCTCTCTCCCGCTCCTCCTCTCTTCCTCTCTTCCTAGTAGCCGCCTTTTTCCGACCCCCCAACACATGACAACGGTTATAACCACTACGAAGAAAAAAAACTAGTCTTGAACATAAAAGCGAATGAAGTTCTTTAGGTGAGGTCAAATGTTCACAAACGATGGGTCCGAGCCACGCATTCCAAACTGCTACATCGTGCCAAACGGAGCCTTTTGCACCAGAATCAGAAATGCTCATATAAATTTGTACAAGAAAACAATGTTAAAGACCTAATTCAGCAATAAGTTACAAAATTAAACAAACAACCAGTTTCAAATTGTAAACATGAACGTTCTTGGTCCGATTATAAGAAGAATTGGTCTTGACAGTTATTTGCTAAGCAGAAGAGCTAAAACATAAGATCACCTTCTTTGTACCAAAAACATCTTCTTCTTCTTCATCGAGGTCACCAAACGTCCTTTTCTCGGCTGCAAAACGTTCGCCGGATACGGAATAAGGGATGCACAAGCGCGTGACTACGAAAAGAAATGGAAAATTCAGGAAACAAATACTCCGGCGAAAAACCTGAGATGCTTCTGCCGCCGTGACTGCCCGCATAGTCGCCTCCAAAATCGTCGTCCTAAAACATGACGATAAAGAAGTCGGGAAAATTAACATGAATCCATGAAAGAAGGGAACGAGCTGCTCGTATTCGAGATGGAAATCAGAGTAGGAGGAGGTCAAATCAAAAACATACATCGTCGAGATGGGAACGGGAAGCCATCGGAGTGTAAAACCCTAGCCTTCGTTTTCTCCGTCTTTCCCTCGCTTAGCGGCTCTCCGAGCTCAATTTTCTCGACTGCAGTGAATGATACCTGCCCAGAACTCCGACAAGTGACGCCATAGTTTTTTATATTTTTTTTTCATAGGCTCCGTTTGCACGTGATCCTAACAAATATCAGGTGATCACTTGTGGGCTCCTTTATCTATATTTACAACATTGAAAATGTGGTAAATGTGGTTTCTTGTTTTGGGAGTACACCTTTTCAGGATTTATTTGCTTTGGCGTTTTGTGGTTTAGTTTGGGGCAAATGCCTTCAGAAGGCTGGTAAACAAATGAATTTTCGTCGCCGTTTGCTCTGTTTCCACCCACTCGTCTGACTTGAGAAATGCCCCAAAAAGCTCTGTTTGGAGCAGCCACCTCCCCCCTCCGATTCGAACAATCCGTTTCCACCCGCCGGATCGACCCGCCACCGCTAAACCAAATGAAGTCTGAACCTCTGGCGGCGTTTGCTCTGTTTACACTCGCTCGCCTTGAGAAACGCCCCAAAAAGCTCTGCTTGGAGCAGCCACCTCCCCCTCCGGTTCGAACAGTCTGTTTCCAGCCGCCGGATTCACCCAACTTGGTGAAATTTTTTTTACTCGTTTAACCGAGAGAAAATACAGTAAAATGATCATTATTTTAATGATATATAATCATTTTTTAATATGATCTTATTACAAAATACATTTGAAATACGGTCTCATCTAACAGCGGAGCATCTCGGCCGTTGAACTCACGAATTGAACGGTTAGATCTCCTCCGTACACTGAATAGTAGTAGTTGCAGAGTATCGCACGTGCTAATATTGGGCATTAATCTCACAGAGAGAATCTGCGAAGTTGACACAGCCCGCTTCAGATTGAGAAGAGCAGGACTCCTACAAGTCATCTCATGATCTTCGTTGCTTAGAAGAAGCCTACAGTTCAAATTTGACGGAGTAATTTTAGGGAACTCCGTCTCGGTCTGCTCCCCAAAATTTGGATAAAGTTTGGCAGCTCTGGGTCGTTGTGGGTGCTTGGCATGGCAGCGGTCTCGGAGAAGTCTTATGTCACCATCGTCAGAAAAGGGATGGTCGTCAGGCTTGAAGAAGGTGCCTGGAGTGGACGTTGGAGATTTTCCAAGCTTTTGTCGTCTGCGTTGTAGGCGTGAGCACGGGAGATGGGATCGGGAGGGGTATCGTGAGAATAGGTGGGGAGCGCTTAGGGTTGAAATGTGATTTGTTTTTTTTTTTTGGAAATTGAAGTTTTAAATTAATTTGTAAGTAGTAGAAAAAAAAAAAGACAAAACATGAAATTTTTTATTTGTATATAACAAAGTGTGATCTATATATAACAATGCCCTTTTATTATGCCCCCCCCCCCCCCCCACAATGAAATTTTTTTAAGACTGTTGTGACCAACACAACCCTCCCGACAGACCGAACTAAACTATGTCGTCTTAGCCTGTGCAGCAGTCGAACGCGCCATAATCACAGAGTAAGTAAAAGTATACAGGGCAATTTTAACGTGAAAAAACTCCTCAACATGGTAAAAAATCACGTGATCGGTACGATGTCAGTCAAACTTCACTATTAATGGAGGCAGTTTACATAGTGTCATGAGAATCGAGGGAGACAGACCACTGCTCGTTACAGCTTTGAGATGAGAGACGATATTACCCTTGGTGGGCATCAGGCCGCCTCACACGAAGTTTGTTCCTTTTTATTTTCTGATGGGGACGAGCGTTCTCGGACGTTGATTGGCTAACGAACTTCGTGGAGGGATGCGCGGAGATTTGTCGGCGGTGACTTGAGGAATGTCGCGCACGTAGGAGGCATTGCGGAATGACGAGCAAAATGTCTTCTTCTTAGGAGCGTCGTGAACTTATGCAAATTTTTGGGTGGCCCGACGGGTGGTGGAGGCAGGTAAGAGGATTTCGGCAGAGCTCCGACCTAAGGAAGAAGATTATGAGGAAAAAAGTTAGAAATGTGAGGAGACATGAGGCCTTTTTATAGGCTCCAATATGTGGTTATGGTGGTTACGCGGCTATACACACACCGTAACCACCCAAAATTACTAATCGAAAATCGCACTTATTATAGTTTCAGACGTATATTATTTTCATGATTTTGACAACATGCAGACCATTAAATTAATAAATAATATTCTTCACTAACCATGGGGGTTAGTGGGTAGTTACCCATGTGTTTACTCTTGTAACGAACGGTGGTGATCATGTTGGGTTGATCAGACAGTGGTGAAAGGCCCGCTATGCGCGGGCGGCCAACTTGGCGTCAATCGGTCACCTGCGAAGGAATCACCGCCGACGGATTGATCGGACATGGAGGGAGAGGTCGCGGCCCCGGAGGGCGACCGCGGGATGCAGCCGCCCCGTGTGGCCTTGTCCGTGCGGCGACGGGAGGGCGGTCGCAGGGGCGGTTGCCACACTTGGGCGCGGTCGTGCGACGCGGGAGGATGATCGCGGGGGGCGGCCGCATGATGCGATCGCCCCTTGCAGCCTTGTCCCTGCGGCCACTGGAGGGCTGTTGCGGGGTGCGGCCGCCCCAATTGGGCACGGTCTCGCGACCGCATGAGGGCGACCTCGGGGCATGGCCACCCTTACGGGAGCAGCCCCGTTGCCGCGGGAGGGCGGTCACTGGGTATGGCCGTCCTCAGCGGGGAGCAGCCCCATGGCCGCAGGAGGGCGGCTGCGGGGCGCGACCACCCCGTGTAGGGAGCAGTCCTGCGATCGCGGGAGAAAGCGTTGGGAGGGTGGACGCAGGGAGCGACCGCCCTGAGCGGGAGCGGCCCCGCGGCCGTTGGAGGGCGGCCGCGGGCTGCGGCCGCGGGAGGGCGGCGCCAGTCATGGCGGGGCCGGCTGGGCACAGACCGTTTGATGCCGGGACGGCGGTGCCGATATTCGTCGTGGTGGTCGTGTGAAAGGTGCGCGTAGTGGGATTCGTGGGGGGGGGGGCATGCGGTGGATCGGGCGCGTCTATCGCGTACACGGTAGTTACCCCATAATCCCACTAAGCTAGTGGCGATCATGAGGGGTGCGCTATCTGCACTCCAACCATAATCCCACTAAGCTAGTGGCGATCATGAGGGGTGCGCCATCTGCACTCCAATTTTCTATAAAAATCATGACGGCCTCATCAAAAACATTTAACGTACCTATTATCACATGCGATAAAAAGCTCCTCTAATTTGTCGGGCCCACTCATTCTCATCCTAATTTTTGCATTTCCCTCCCTTTTTGTTTCTCTTCCTCCACAATCGAAAGGAAAGAAGCAGACGGGACCTAGCAAAAAATTTCCCCTAACTCGACGCAGCAGCTTCAAAGATGCTAGCTTCTAAACTTCGCCGCTCAGCGGCTCGTTCTCAACTTCGCCGCGTAGCCGCTGCGGAGAGCTCTCAACTTTGTCGGCGCCGGAAATTGCAGCGACATTGTTACGGTGAACTACAATAGGTCTTTAAACTCAACTTTGCCGACTTTAATGACTTCTTCATTGCCCGCAACCACTCATTTTTCTAACCTCCAAGTATTTTCAAACTCTTTTGTAGAATTTTTGGGTACAATTTTGAAGTCTATCACCTTGAAATGCGCCGAAGGAGATGAATACTGTAAGATACTATCTACATACTGTTGATTTATTGTAAATAGAGATGTTTTTATTATAATACAGTCTTATTTATACTTCAAATATACTACCAGATCCTCATTTTTATAACATCGAAGGATTTACCAACTCTGTCGAAGATTTTTGGGGCTGCTAAGAACTTAATCTTCCATTATGTCAAAGAACTGTCTGCCACCTAAAAATGCGAAGGAGGAGAGGCTGAATTGTAATGATCTAGGCCCGGCCCCTCATGGGCGAAGTGCGTTGAGATCATCCGGGCTGCAGCCCAAGCACCCCAAACCTCCCTGCCCTCGTTCCTCGGTCACGACACATTCTTAAGGTCGGGTTGCAGCTCAATTGATTATGAGGAGTGGTTTGAACACTCTTTATCAAGAAGGTTGCGGGTTTGAGACCCGACCTCAACAACGCGCCGCGGCCAAGAAACAGGGACGGAGAGGCTTGGGGGTGCTTGGGTTGCAGCCTGAATGATCTCAGTGCACTTCCCCTATGAGGGGCCGGGCCTGGATCGTTACATGAATACTGTAAGATATTGTTAACATACGACCAGATTCTTGTGAATGCGGTCGTTTTTACTATAGTACGACCTTATTCATAAATTAATTGTCGGTACCTTCAAACAACTCTATGTAGGTGAACAAGAAAGCTATATTTTTTCCTACAATTCATTCTTATGAGAAAGCTTATACAATGAACTTGAACTATGCTCGCATTTGTGGTTTCAACATCCAAAAATAATATATACACTACTGGACTCATACCAGAATTACCAAGGGACGAGAGTATTCTTGTTCTAAAGCAGGTTTTAAGATTTCCAAGTCCTGCATTAATGTGCAGAAGAAATTTCACCATTTTGATACTTGCGCAGGATGCACTGTAAGAAAGGTCTACCGCCACGTTTTTTAAAGCCTTTGGTGGCATTTTTAAAACGTCGCTATTGATTTCGCGGCAGTTTAAAAAACGCCGTAAAATCATCATTGTTGCGAGCTTCGGCATAGCTTGTTGTGACGTTTTGTTTCAAAGACGTTGATGTAGCTCTTAAAGGCTACCGCCACACTTTTTCAAAAACATCGTGTTATACTTTTGTCAAAAGCGATGATTTTATAAATCCTACAATATTCTTATTCTTTTTAAATTTTAAAATATAAAAGTTTAACCACACTTTTTCCTATAAAAGCCGCATATGTAAATTTTTTATTTAAAAAAAGGCTTACAATAGGAGAACAAATTAAAAACTCCAATAATTATATAAACCTGACCAGGCAATTATAATTGGCGTTAATTATGGTTGGTGGCCTAACAAAAAAGCTCTCATTCCGCAAAACTTCAATGCCTCTTCGAAACAAATAAACAAATTAATGATAATCACAAAGACATAAAATTTAAGAAGAAATTAAACATATATATATCTTATTATATAAAGCAATATAGGTATTTGGAGGCACACCATAGATCAAATAATAGTCATTGGATCATGAGAGAAAACATGAGATGGGGGGAGAGAGCAGTGGCGGAGCTATCTAGGGACCTGTGGGGGCCCGTGCCCCCACGCATTTTTCGGTCCAGTTCAGTGAACCGCAGGTCCGCAGCCGAGTTCTCAAAACCCTAAGCCTGGAGTCGACCCCGCGGGCCGCGTCATTTTCTCCCGACTTCTGATTCTAAGTATCTTGTGCCCCCACGCTCCAATATTTTTGGCTCCGCCACTGGGAGAGAGTTGGGAAGAGAGAGGAGGGGAGAGAGAGAGAGAGAGAGAGAGGGAGAGAGAAAGGGAGAGAGATGTCGGAAGAGAAAAATTGCGTTAAATTAATATTTTTACGACAAAACGTAATTTTTTTTATAAAATAAAAATTGTAATATTGATTTATATTTTTTACGGTCATTTTGAGTACTCATATGTATATATTGCGGGCACTGTCCGTCTTGATGTGGGTGCAACCCGCTTTGATGCGGGCGTAGCCCGCAACGACGGATCGAGCACGGGAGAAGCTAGTTCGGAGGCGGGCGAAGCCCGCCTGGATGCGGCCGAAGGCCGCCCGAAAGCATCGAGCACGGGCGTAGCCCGTGCGAAGATGCTCGTATATATATATATATATATATATATATATATATATATATATATATATATCTTTATCATATAAACCAATATACATATCTCAAATCACACCATGAAATAGATCTGGACCGTCCGATCAAGCTCCATCAAACATGGGCCGTTGGATTCAACATAGAAGGGCTGCCTTTATCCAAATCCTAAAAAAAGTTACTGTTCAAGATGCTTGAAATCCCGCATCCCCCCCTCCCGCATCCCGCATCTCGCCCCCTCACCCCGCCGCCGGTGGCGGAGCCGCCGGCGGCCTGCCCGGCGCCCACCGGCGCGGTCTCCGCCCTCCGGCGAACCCGCCGGGGGTTGTCCGGCGGTGGCCCTGCCCGCTCGCCTCCGGACAACCCCCGGCGGGTTCGCCGGAGGCCGGCAAACCCGCCGGTGGGCGCCGGGCAGGCCGGCGGAGGCTGCCGCGCGAGATTTTCTTTTTTTTTTTGATTTTTTTTATATTTAAATAATTTATATTATTAATAAATAATTAAATAATTATTTTAAAAATCAGAAAATTAAAATTTTTTACTTTAAATTTTTAAAATTTTATGCCGGGTGGGCGAAGCCCGCCGGGGGAGGGGGGGCGGGCGAAGCCCGCTTGGTTGCGGGCGAAGCCCGCAGCGACGCATCGAGAACGGGCGGAGCCCGTTCGAAGATGCTACTATATATATATATATATATGTATATATATATATATACAGATATGTATATGTATATGTATATGTATATGTATACAGATATGTATATGTATATGTATATATATACAGATATGTATATGTATATGTATATATATACAGATATGTATATGTATATATATATACTAATAAGGCGTTTTGGAGAGGAGGCGTCGGTCACGGCGAATTCCCGAAAAACCCTCACGACGCTGCTCCCCTCCTGCGTGCCCGCGTCCACGGCGGCCGACCTCGCGGAAACACGCTTCCGCGGCCCGCCTCACCGCTCATCCGCCGCCGCGTCGCCCGCCACCTGCCGCGCTCCCATCTTCCCGCGTGCCGCGCCGTCCCCGTGCCGCACCCGCCCCGTGACGCACCCGCCGCCTACGATGCCTCTGTTCCACGCCTATTTCTTCCCCAACTTTCCGATCTTCTCATCCGTCTCCGCTATCTACTCCTCCGCGATTTCCCCCGCCGCAATCCTCTCCCCCGTTACCTCAGCTACGCCTCCGACCCGCTTCCGCCCACCCACGAACTCTCCTCTGCTGCTGCATCTGCCGTACCACCGCCACCGACGCTGCTCCCCTCCTGCGTGCACAGCTCCATCAGCCTTGCTCGGCCTCAATTTTCCTCTGCGATTCCTCTTCAGGTTTCTGCTCTAGAAATTTACCCACCCGCTAAATTACAAGGTTTTTTTTTTCATTGATGAAACTTTCTGTCCTTGATTTGGTGATTTTCATAAGCTTTGGTTGTGAAATAGTCTTATGTATCTAAGTTTATAACTATGAATCCGTTGTGCATAGTTAGTGTGAAAGCCATTGCTTCATCATTAGGTTATCTTTTAACCAGAAAAGTTGAACTTTACTGTTAGCCATTGATTACCATCAAGCGAAACATATAGATATATCTATACTAATAAGGCGTTTTGGAGAGGAGGCGTCGGTCACGACGAACTCCCGAAAAACCCTCACGACGCTGCTCCCCTCCTGCGTGCACGCGTCCACGGCGGCCGACCTCGCGGAAACACGCTTCGGCGGCCCGCCTCACCGCTCATCCGCCGCCGCGTCGCCCGCCACCTGTCGCGCTCCCATCTTCCCGCGTGCCGCGCCGTCCCCGTGCCGCACCCGCCCCGTGACGCACCCGCCGCCTACGATGCCTCTGTTCCACACCTATTTCTTCCCCAACTTTCCGATCTTCTCCTCCGTCTCCGCTATCTACTCCTCCGCGATTTCCCCCGCCGCAATCCTCTCCCCCGTTACCTCAGCTACGCCACCGACCCGCTTCCGCCCACCCACGAACTCTCCTCTGCTGCTGCATCTGCCGTACCACCGCCACCGACGCTGCTCCCCTCCTGCGTGCACATCTCCATCAGCCTTGCTCGGCGTCAATTTCCCTCTGCGATTCCTCTTCAGGTTTCTGCTGTAGCTTCCGTCTGCTGCTCCCCTCCTGCGTGCACATCTCCATCAGCCTTGCTCGGCGTCAATTTTCCTCTGCGCTTCCTCTTCAGGTTTGTACTGTAGCTGCCGTCTCACACTGCAATTTGGATTTGCTGTTCTGTGTTTACAGACTCTGTTTATACTTGCACTTGCATTTTGTTATGCCCTGCCTGTGATTTCATTTTCTCCTGTTAGCCTTCATCCACACCTATATATTCTGCTCAGCATTTCCTACTGCTATAACTTTTCTTCTGAGTTCTCCCGTGCTACAGAACAATAACATCAACCTTGGTAAATCGTTCAGAACAAATTCCTTCATGACATTGCTTCAAAATGTATAGCAATACCCCCTGACTGTTTGTATTGTAATAAATTATGTTACATCTCATTCGCATTTTTTGTAATAAATTATGGTACATCTCAGTCGCATTTTCTCTTTTAGACTGCATTTACATACTTCGAAATTATTTGTAGCTACAAAAGAGAATAATAATGTTGTTGAATAAGAATTATAGTACATCTTTATATATACAGTCATTTCGGCAACGCGTTCACCCCGTCGAATCGTTCGCCTGCTGCCAATTTGACCCACATCGAATTGGTTTATGTCTGTGTACAACCAATTCAATGTACACTGTTGAATTTGATGTCCGCTGCTAATGCTATGTGCACCAAGTCAATGTATATATATATACACATATACCAGATTTCCAGGAGCGGTGTAGCTGTTTATAAACACCAAAACCTCTTGAAATGTTCCCCATTATTATACGCTTTCAATTTTCTGTTTGCGCATATGAGACTCTGCGACGTGCGTGTACTTACCTTTATCGCCTGTTTTTCTCTCTCATACATGCACCATCTAAATCCGTGCGTGCCTTTGCACGAATTTGCGCTCCGTTTCGCCGTCATAAAAGTGTGGGTTATAACGTCATTGTTAATGTCTAGCTGAGGAACTCCATTCATTTTCTGTTCAAAGGATGATATTTGTTAGATAATTCCAAAGGATGATATTTGTTAGATAATTCTTAACGAATAACAGTTTAATTAATGAGTTTACGGGCGCCACCACGGCGCCAAACGGAACCATTGTGTCCTTAGGAGAGAAAAATCTTGACTCGATCAGATTTTGTCATGTGTGAAGGTAGATATATGAGATAAAAAGGTTGTATTGAGTTGTATCTCAGTTTATCTCCAGCGACGCCCGTTATTTTGGAGGGGCCGTTTACCACCATTCCAAGAAGTCAGCACGAGGCTAATCATGAGTTTTTGTACATGCAGGAGTTTTTGTATTGTTGTGCGGTTGGTGTCATTTTCTTGCAATTAAATTTATGTTTGGCGCTGCTTACGTGATTACCAAACTGCTAAATTTCACGTTTTATTGTAATATAGATGAGTATGGTCCATGCCTTCTAGGATTGTAACTTATATCCTGATACTATTCTTCACTGGGAGGTCATTAGACGCTTCTACAAGGGCGGACGATAAGCCTTGCTCCTCCTATGACGAGCGGCTTCTGTGACCCACAAACGTCTCCGAGAAGGAGTGGCCCTACTATTTGGATGACAAGTTGTGCCTCTGATTACGAACATTTATTGTTATTTTGTAACAATTGTCATTCTTCCTTTCTTCTAATCCAAACCTTTCTGCATTTATGATCCCGTTGATGCATTCATAACCGTTGCAACCATGCCAAATAAGTCAGAAAGATAGTACTTTTTATACACAATTTCATTCTTTGGAGTGGCTACTATTGTACAGCTTATCAGAGATGAAAACAAATATGAAAACTTGAGAAATTTTCATAAACATAGACTAATTAATGAAGAAATAGATCAGTGGAGGAAGAACACGGAGAAAAGCACAAAATTTTAATTTCCCCCCTCTTTTTTCTTCACACACGCTAACATATCATAAATAAAATATAAATCCTAATTACTACTAAATCCTTTTAACACTTTAGCTACATTCCCCCCCTCTTTGAGATTATTGAATTTTTTTTCTTCCTTCTTTTGTTCATTTGTCAAATAAGCCACTCATTGCTATATGATACATAAATAGAAATGTTGTCGTACATTACTTTTAACATATACACAGCATAACGACACAACAACAACATTAATACATCTACTAAAAGCTGCCATTACAGTACACTACAAAAGGCACTTTCCCATCTTCTATGTCACAACTCCCAAGAGTTCAAAAAAAAACCCATACTCACATGTGCGTAAGATTGTGTGATATATATTGCGGATAACTGAACTTTATTATACATTATACACGCGCATTCCTCGGATCCAGGTGTTTACTCGGTCCTACCCAATTCCACCTCAAAAGAAAAAATGGAGATGTTCTCCTCAGAATCTTTGTCAACCATGCCTCAAAAGAAGAATGCTGTGCTCCTGCCCAATGAAGTCGACTATACCGGCAATGTGCCACCCGAGATGCGCGATTACTACTACTTCTCGCTGTTACTTGGGAACCTTAACCTTTGTACAACTACTGAGGTGTTCAAGTCCGCCTTCGAATTGCTCCCGGGATTTCTTCATGCCGCTGTACGGAAATGCAATTTTGATCATGCATTATATACTTACAATTTTTTCCATATCTCAATAGTAATACATATTTTCACTGCTGAAGGCTGACATTGACACAAAGGGACATTCAGTTGGCACAGGTGAGATCATTTTTGCTGATGAGACAACTATGCGCAACGCCGCGATACAGATGTCTAACCACATCATTGACGGTCAGCAGATCTCTGTTCGTGAACTAGCACTCTTTGATGTTAGCCCAGAATTCTTCCACGGGAAGCCTTAAGCAACTACCTCACCTCTTTTGTCTATAATCTCCATCAGAGTTGATATTATGTTCTGTTAATCATAGTATATGGGACTTCACTGCTGTAACTATCGAACTTTTTTTTGTACTACTCATGTATAATACACACACCTTCGAAAGCCGTGTGCATCATATTACCATTTGAAACAGAAAACGCATCAACTGTGCGCAGTACCCTCACATTCTATAATAAGTGTGTGTGCCACGGGACAAATATTTCAACCTCAATTGTATGACTGCGAAAAAATGCCTCATTTCTACGCATGTTGTCCGCGAACCAGTCTTTATTTTATGCGTGTCTACTTTCGCTGGTACGTGTGTCAACTCATGTTCGTTGATGCGTACAAACATGAACACTGTTATCACTTTTTATCATCATCACAATGACGAGTGGCCTCCTACATCATTGCTATATTTGCCACGTGACAATCAGTAACGCAAATTTCATGCGCCGCTCCCGCTTCCCATATCTCCTACCCATTGAAGAAGGTGAATTCCATGAAATGCATAACTACTCAGACACATCATTACGGAATGCGCATATGCCAGATTCATAACGTGCTGCTGAACAAGCTTCCAATCGAGAACGTTCACAGAGAAGAAGATATCTGATGTCAACTGAAGCTCGTGCGTCTCAACGACCCCACGATTGTTCTTACCAAAGGGAAAGACGTTCACATATGAAAGAAACACAAAGAGCACATGAACGCGCGATGAAACGTGCTACGTCTAAAAGACGTCACCATCAATTACCCCGTCAATGTTCCATGTTGCCACATCAGCCATCGCCGATCCCGATTCCCATATCTCCTACATATAACCTCATAGGTTATAATAGTATGTTGATTCAATACGTAAACACACATATAAAGCAACTTCAACCTTGCACGCTTTCCTCATTTGTCCTCTCATTTATTGCCTCACCCCTGCTCTTTCACCTCCTCCACTGCTCCTACTTAATGACTGCCATAAATCTTCCACATTCGCCGTGAATACTTAGCAGTGTCGAACTAACGAAAATATATCGCATCTTATTGTTGAAGTACCGTATTAAAAGCAAATATACATTGACTCTTCATCATAGCACAGTGTATGTTTGTCACCCTGTGATTCGTTTGGTAATGATTACACTTCTAAAATTTGCATGCACACATTTAAAGATATGTAATGCAACAACAACATAGTAGACATACATGCACCTGCTCCATCTGATGTTTTTGCTGCAGCTCTCTCTATGTCAGCTCACCAGCTTCAACGTCATGGTCATAATCCGTCTCTCTCAATTCACATTGAAGAAGGTGAATTCGATGAAATGCATAACTACTCAGACACATCATTACGGAATGCACATATGGCAGATTCAGAACGTGCTGCTGAACGAGCTTCCAATCGAGAACGTTCACAGAGAAGAAGATATCTGATGTCAACTGAAGCCCGTGCGTCTCAACGAGCACACGATCGTTCTTACCAAAGGGAAAGACGTTCACATATGACAGAAACACAAAGAGCACACGAACGCGCGATGAAACGTGCTGCTGCTCAAAGACGGCGCCATCATTTACCCCGTCAATGTTCCATGTTGCCACAGCAGCCACCGACGATCCATTGCAGTTCTGCATCGGTAAATCAAAGAATGACACATCACACATCTTTCCCCAGCAATGCTTCACATGCAACCATGAGTTGGGGTAACAATTACATTCTATATATTGTCGTTATGATATGCTCATCAATACATTTACATTATGTAACAGCACCATGTTTTTTATTTGAAAGTTACAAGTACAGATAACGGTGTTGTACATAGATATTCATTGACATCAATACCATGTTACCCATCGCTTCATGCTGACCGATGCCCTCAAGTTGGAGAATCATCGACACTGCAACCATGCAGTGCACCCCTGGCTGCGGACAACCTCTTCGTCGTGCACTCTCACTCATCTGAGCATGTTACTACACCTATTACCGCTGAAACATCGTCGCATCTACCTGCTCCAACGACAGCAGCTGTTAACATAGAGCACCGTGCAAGTTATTTACTGCAAGAAAATTCCGTTCATCACATGCATACACATGGTAAATATTCTACTATTATAGTACCGACATATGTGAGCCGCACATTTTGCTATTACTGTAGATATCTGATAATATTACAATACTATTTGTCTTACAGAACATTCACCGTCTCTGAATTCACAACATGATCACACAAATGAAAGCTCCTCTGATGTTGCTGCTCCTGTGATGCCGCGCCGTCTTCGAAACCACAATGTTGCACGCATTTGTAACACACCGAACCAAATTCTATACCTACAATTAGCACTTCCTCGCTTCTGTAGATATTGCAATGCTAAGTTGTTCGATGGTGAAACACAAACGATGTGTTGCAATAATGGAAAGATTCAAATTCCACCTATACCTATTCCAACAGAGCTCTATAGTTTATTCATTAATAACTCTGCTGAAAGCCGTCACTTCCGAAGATATATTCGATCATATAACCATGTTTTCTCTTTCACTTCTCTGGGCGTGCTTTTAGATGCGTCTTTGGCCTCTGACCAACATGCAGTATACACATTTCACGCTCATGGATCAATATATCACAGAATTGGTTCTCTTTTGCCTGCTGCAAACTCACGTCCTAGGTACATTCAGCTATATATATATGATACTGAACATGAGATAGATTATCGTTTGCAAGAGAATACCGAGCTATACCGTGCATTGCTTGAGAAAATAAAAGACATTTTGGATATATATAATCCATTCGTATTAATGTTCAGACATATTTCTCAATATGAGGATATAGACAGATGCAGACTTATGATAAAGGACACGCCTGCTTTCGGCCCACAATATACATTACCATCTGCATCGCAGGTAGCTGCTATAATTGTTGGTTCGGAAAACTACTGCGAGGCAAATGAACGACATATCATTCTTGAAACAATTGAAGGTCATCTGGTTAATGTTCAAGAATATGCTGGTTACTATGACCCACTTCAATATCCGTTTTTCCTTCCATATGGTACATACGGTTGGTTAGCTGAGTACAAAGGCTTGAATAATTTGCATGTCAGCTGTTGCGATTACTATTCGTACATACTTCAGGTTATATGTAAATACGTATCATTATGTCCACAAATGCTGCTTCAGCTCTTATGATATTTGATCTCATAATGCTTCTACTGTAGGATCGTCAGCCACATTTATCATTACCGTTACATGGATGTCGTCTACTGCAGCAATACGTTGTTGATAACTACATCAAAATTGAAACTCAAAAACTTCGTTGGATAAAAAATAACCAAAAAACCATCCGCTCTGAACTGTACAGCAGCTTACAAGACTGTCTCAATGCCGGAGAACATAGTGCAGGTTTGTACACATTTTATTTGACTCTGCTATGCTTCTCATGTTTTTTTTAATCCGATACATTTACACAATGTGCTCGCATTACAGCAAATATTGGTCAACGCGTCATATTGCCATCATCTTTCGTTGGAAGTCCTCGCGACATGTACCAGCGTTATCAGGACGCAATGGCCGTTGTTCAACATTACGGTAGACCCGATATATTCCTAACAATGACATGCAACACTTCTTGGCAAGAAATCACTGATGCGCTCTATGCTGGACAAACACCGCAAGACCGTCCAGATGTAGTATCTCGAATATTTCATGCTAAATATGAGAAATTAAAACAAGATATTTTCCACAAAAATGTTTTGGGCAGAACAGTTAGTCATGTTCACGTAATAGAATTCCAGAAAAGAGGTTTACCTCATGTTCATATGCTGGTTATATTTGATGCGCGTGATAAAGTGAACACTCCAGATGATTATGATAAGATTGTTCGAGCAGAGATTCCTCATATTGAGCATGAACCTGAATTATATAATGCAGTTGTGCGTCATATGATTCATGGCCCCTGTGCACCTGTAAATTGTCATGCACCATGCATGAAACATGGTGTTTGCAAAAAGGGTTATCCAAAAAAATTTTCTGAGACAACTTTGCAAGGATTAGACTCCTACCCAATATACATGCGCCGTAATAATGGAAGATCATTTATACTCCGTCGTGCAGAAGATTTTGCTATTGACAATCGATGGATTGTTTCATATAACCCATGGCTTCTGCTGAAATATGATTGTCATATTAATGTAGAAATATGCAGTAGTATCAAAAGTATCAAATATCTATATAAATATATCCATAAAGGTCCTGATTCAGTTGCATTTCAAGTTCAACCTTTATCAGATCATAATGAACTTGCTCAATATGTAAATGATCGATGGATATGTCCCCAAGAAGCATTTTGGAAGATATTCAAGTTCTCAATGTACCAAACATATCCATCAGTTATTCGTTTACAACTTCATTTGTCGAATAAGCATCAGGTGCATTTTCGCACCACAGATTTAGTTGAGAATCTTCTAACAAATGAAAGAAATTCTCTCACAATGTTGACTGAATTTTTCCGTGTTTACGCCACGAAACAAGAACATCACAAGTATCTGTATACAGAGTTTCCAAAACATTACACCTGGAATAAGACATCAAAAACTTGGAGTCAACGAAGACGACGTCAAAAAGTTATTGCTCGAATGTACTCCGTACATCCTTCTGAAGGTGAAAGATTTTATTTACGAATTCTGTTGTATCATATTCGAGCTCCAAAATCCTTTGAACATCTACTCACAGTCAATAACATTATGTACTCGACGTTTAAAGAAGCTGCTGAACACTATGGTCTGCTCGAACACGATAACAACCTACATAACTGTATGCGTGAAGCACGAGAATTTCAGCTACCTCAGGCATTACGGAATTTATTCACAACGATTTTGTTATACTGCAACCCAACTGAAGTTAGACAATTATGGAATGATAACCGTACTGCGATGTCTGAAGATTACGTTTCTGCTGGTTTGATGAATGATATATATGTCATGAACAAACTACTTCATGAAATAGATTATACTCTCCAGCAACATAGCAAGAGTATTACACAATTTGATATTCCGCAAATTTCCTCAGTGTTCCAAAATGTTCACAATCTATCGAGCTTAGTTGAAGATGAACTGTCGATACCCATCTCATATACGGATTTAAACTCTGTGTCATTGTTAAATCCTGATCAATGTTATGCTTTCCATACTGTTATGGAAGCTGTTAGCCGTCGTAATGGAGGTATTTTCTTCATAGATGATCCTGGAGGCAGTGGAAAAACTTTCCTATATAAAGTTTTAATTGCTCATTTACGTAATAATGGTCATATTGTGCTTGCAACTGCATCATCAGGAATTGATGCAACTCTTCTTCCAGGTGGCACTACAGCACATTTACGATTTAAAATTCCAATTCCAGTGGAAGCTGGTTCATTTCGTAAATTTGGCAAACATTCTGAAATGCATAAACTGATACAACATTGCTCAGTTATTCTATGGGATGAGGCTCCAATGTCACACAAACATGTATTTGAAGCTGTTGATCGATCATTTCGAGATGTTCTAAACAGCACACAACCTTTTGGTGGTAAAGTTATCATTATGGGAGGAGATTTTCGTCAAATTCCACCAGTTGTTGTGAATGACACTAAATTCCAAACGATCAATTCCAGCATAGTTACCTCACCTTTATGGTCAAATGTACATTTACTTTCATTATCTGAAAATATGTGTGCTCTTGATGATCAGCAGTTCTCAGAATTCCTGCTTCGAATCGGAAATGGTGACGAAAAAACATATGATAATGATATGGTTAAGCTTCCGATGTCAATCATTATTCCATGGAAAGGAGAACATTCGGTCACTGTATTGACGAACAGTGTATTCTCTGATATTACGTCCGCAGCTACCAACTTTGCTTACTGGGAAGACAGAGCATTGCTCACTCCATTAAATGAGGATGTCTCTATGTTAAATGAGAAGTGCCTTAAATTACTACATGAACGTGAAATGACATACTATTCTTTTGATTTCGTTGATAATGACAGATTGAATTTATACCCACAGGAATTTTTGAATAGCATATCACCAGGCACTCTACCACCACATAAACTATCTTTGAAAATAGGCGCCCCCATAATGCTGTTGCGCAATTTAAATCCACGAATCGGCCTATGCAATGGTTCACGTCTTCTTTGTCGTCATTTCTCAAAAAATATGATTGAAGCCGAAATCCTTAGTGGACATCATAAAGGAAAGTCAGTGTTCCTTCCCCGCATACCGCTGAAACATTCGGGTGATTTCAATATGCCTTTTGAGTTAACACGAAAACAGTTTCCAATTCGTTTAAGTTTTGCAATTACGATAAACAAATCTCAATGACAAACAATTAAGCATATTGGTCTGTACTTGCCCTCTCCTGTTTTCACTCATGGTCAGCTTTATGCGGCTTTATCAAGAGGAGTCAATGCGACAAGTACCAAAGTTTTAGTAAAGGATGATTCTATAGCAAAACAGTCAGGTACATATACAAAAAATGTTGTTTTCAAGGAACTACTGTCCAAAGTCATTGTACAGGTACATTTTTCCCCCATCTCAAACTGTTTTTCCTGCTTTGTACTATATAAACATTGTTGTTCATTAATATATTTTATTTGCTACACAGTCTCATGCAACGTATTAAACTACAGTTACAGACAACAACTTCTGTTACAACAAAGCTATGTGCTCTGTTCTTTGTACGCAATTGAAGGTAACTCTTCTTTACAATTAATCAGAGCGTTGTACTCATTTTATTTCTATGAACGTCATATGAATCCAAATAGGAATTAGAAATAATTACGTATTACGTACATTGTACTTATACAATTGTTGCATAATAGCTCATATAGACCGAGACATACAATACAAATATTGTTTCTTACTACCTGTATACATATATCACTATCCGTTAATAATATGATATATGATTTCATCTACATTTGAACAAGTAAAGCACCTATACGAATCTTATACATTCAAAACTCAATGAAATACTTTCGAACTTATAATTTGAATTCCTTATTGAACAACAATTTCGTAAAATATCCACACTTCCTCCATTTCTTATAAGCCTCCCAAATCTATTACATGTACTGTAAAAAATTGTTAAATATTATGTTCTGTACAGACTAACCACTGTCACGATATACATATATATCATCTGAATCTTTCAATATAGATTACAAAGACGGCAAAGCCGGCCGTACGACAAACCCACCCTTTGTACACTATTAATACTCATCATCACAAACCCTATATCAATTATGTACGTATCCCTTTGTAGTCCATGTTCATATTTGAATGCTATCACAACAAAGTTCTGTGCATTAAAATAGTTAATATAAAAGACAAATTAACAATGCTTTCCTGCGAATAAAGAGAGAGTAAAGCGTGATTAAATAGTGTAACAAATATAACAAAGTATAAATGATATAACAAACATATGCGTACACAAATACTATGATATACATACGGAATATATATATATCACCTGACTGACAGAGATTATAATATGTATACTGTATATATACTTCCTTTTTAGTCGTTTAGATATATATATTTGTAGATATCAACATAAAGATTTGTTTTTCTCTAATTTATGTATGCATAAATATAGTTTTTTTTATATATAGATACTGATATATATAATAATTTGCATTGTTCGTTAAAACGTCTGCTTCAAATACACAGCGCAAGAAATACCTCAAATTCACAAACAATTACATCTATTACAATGCCACTGTTTCACTACGTTTACGTACGAAATTTGTCGTTACTACCTTTGCTCATACTCTTACTGCGTTCTTTATGATTTCATTAATATTCAAATGTTATCTTCCTACATATATCTGTACAAACTGATATATTACATTATGAAATATGGCTTAAATTCTACATGTACTCCTCTACCCTGAAATTGCTCACATGCACCATATATCATCACTGATAAATATTATATTTCATCTCTAACAAATGCACTGTAACGCCTCATATTCTGCTCGACTGTTAATAACAAATAGAACATTTGTAAAATAGAACATACATTTCCAATGACTTTCTGTATAATGCGCTTCTGTTATATACCGTCACAATATTATGATAATAACACATATATGTTATCAAATACTCCCTCATTTGTCATACATCGCTTATCTTTTTATGAATGTTGCCAATATGCAGATGGCAGATGAGCACTCATCAGATCAACCATTAGAAATACAGAATAATCATCTCACAGTTCAACCCAGTAAGTCATTCATACTTTACATATCTACTTACGTATTATCATACAAACTTGAAAAATAAACTTCGCAATTTGCTTCGCAGCTACCCCTATCAGCACCAACAGTACGCTTGACTCTGATGATAATTACTACGATGAGATTTGCCCGCCAACGACAACGAGGTGGTCTGATGGACCACGAATTGAGATTCCAGGTTTTCGCCTACGCATACCACCTGTCCCAGCAGGCCTAACAGCACAAGAAGAATGGAACTACGTGTTCACAATGATTAGAAGGTACAACATAGCAAATATTGTTCATGACATAACGAATTGTACTACCATAACTCATCTAACATTTTTTTATCACTAATATAGCTGTACATCTTCCTCAAATGCAGAGTCTCGAAAGGCCACTGAAGAAAATATGTCATCAACCACTGCTTGCCCTTATGATATCTTCAAGCTACACTTGCACTTCTGCTTGCACGTACCTTAGTTACATTAGCTCATTACCAGAGATTCTACGGTCATACAGTTGGATCGCCAATCACAGTGAACTTTCTCTGTTGTTTACATATATATAAACACTCCTTGAATAATAAGTGTGTCGTATACTTTCCAGATATATAGAATTTCCTGCAATCATCTATGTGTTGTATGTTTTACGAACCATAACCTAATAATAATATGAACATTGTTACAATCTTCGGCTGTATACCCATGCTATTTGTACATGACTTACAGAAACTTTCTATTGTTGTTAAATATAACCATCTTCACAGCATGTTAGCCCCTCATCGGTGCTCTAAGGCATCTACCGTTTCAAACACGCCCGACTTCCACCGAGCGTCTGCGAAAACACGTGCAAAGTCGCAACAACCCCGCTTTGATGCGGCCGCAGGCCGCCCAAGAGCATCGAGCACGGGCGTAGCCCGTGCGAAGATGCTCGTATATATATATGCCCAAATAGAAGCGACATCACTAATTAAATATAGCAAAAAATTAATAACATTTTTAAGTTTAAAAAGATAGATCCAAAGTACAAAAAAGAAAGTTATGTTGATATTTTTATATGTTAGAGAGATACAATAATAATAATATATTCTTGAGTTACAACTACGCATCTACTTCGTTAGTGTACGACGACCCTTCCAACTGCTCGCTCCCCAAATTGCATCGCCTGCAATAAAGCAAAACATATTGAAGTCAAGATAAAACCAATGGAACAAGAAATCAAATTTGGAAATGTGTTGTTAGTTAGGTAGTTGAGTGATGGAATCATTGTTACTAGAGGTGACCTAAAAGTGTGTTTTCACAACAAAATTATGCATATCACAAATAAATAAACTACAAGACAAGAACAATATAAATAACCTCAGTTTCACAATAATGTTGCAAAACCAATTAATTCAAGTTGTTGTCATGAAAATTTATGAATAATTATGCATGGGAACAATAAGAAACCTCAGTTTCAAAATTGTTGAAACCGAAGATCGGTCTCTGTGGAGTTCAACCCTTAGGGAAGAGGTGATCGCACACTTACATCTCTCTCACAAGCTAAGCGCCTTGGTTTCCAGATCGCCACCCTCGAGAAGGAAAACGAGGCGCTGCAGGCGCGGGTGCGAGAACTGGAAGCCGCAGCTCCTCCGCCGCCCTCCAGCAACAGTTGCTAGCTCGCTCATTATTCCAAGTACGAGCTGGAGGAGATGATGCAAAAGAACGCTGCCAAGTCCGCGAAGTTCACGCTCCAGACTCTGCAGCGGGCAGGCCTCATCACGAGCGAAGGCGCGGGGCTCTCGGCGAGCGAGGTGGTACCAGAGCTATTCTTTCCGGTACCGAAGCCAGGCGACAAGTCCTACCAACCCCTTTAGGAGGGCTTTCCGCCCTAGAGCTCGCCTCGCTGAACCCTCGTGCCGAGCTTCTCTCTACTTTTGTATTTTTTTTGTTATTTGTTGCAATGTAAATGTGGGATGAGTCCCCCCATTGTAATTTTTCGTGTTTAATGATATTGCTCTATTCTGAGATGATACCGTCTTTTCTCTTTCCCATTCTGCTTCGTACTCGCGACCTATCTCGACTCTCCCGCTCGCTACCTCCGGGTTCGTATTCCGTAAGCGAGATCGTGAGTCCCTTCGGGACTTAGCTTAGTGAATGTCGGGAACTTAGGTAGCCGACCCACGAGTAGTGACCCGTCTCCCTTATCCAGAGACTCCTTACGCTACTCGCGGGATAGAGGGGCCGACCCGGCTCGACTCGCACCTGGGCCGCTCGGCTTCGCGCAAGCTGGGCCTCATGAGGTCGCGGCGTGTCCTGAGAGCTCGCGACCTTGGTGGCTTTTCGGGCGTCGGGCTAGATGTATGTTGGGCGGGCGCCCGAGGTGTGGAATTCAACTTGCCCGCGATCTTGGCCCTGCGACGATACTGTTAGGAATATCTACTTCTCTTCATATCAGCTGGTAGGAGCCTGACGATGTGAGATGAGTGTCAATTGATCCTTCGCTTTGGCCGAACATTGGGTGTCACCACCGGCCTATTCAGCTAGATGGGAGTTCTGTCAGCGGGAGCATCTCGAGACCTAACTCCAGGGTCATAACGATGTCCCTCGAGGATCCCGGCCCTGCCGGCTAGATGAGAGTCTGACAGCGGGAGCATCTCGAGACTTAACTCCAGGGTCATAACGATGTTCATCGAGGATCCCGGCCCTGCTAGCTAGATGGAAGCCTGACAACGGGAGCATCTCGAGACCTAACCCCAGAGCAAGAATGATAACCATCGAGGATCCTGACCCTGTCAGCTAGATGGAAGCCTGACAGCGGGAGTATCTCGAGACTTAACTCCAGGGTCATAATGATGTTCATCGAGGATCCCGGACCTGTCAGCTAGATGGAAGCCTGACAGCAGGAGCATCTCAAGACCTAACATCAGAGCAAGAATGATGTCCATCGAGGATCCCGACCCTGTCAGCTAGATGGAAGCCTGACAGCGGGAGCATCTCGAGACTTAACTTCAGGGTCATAACGATGTCCATCGAGGATCCCGGCCTTGTTAGCAAGATGGAAGCCTGACAGCAGGAGCATCTCGATACCTAACCCCGGTGCAAGAATGATGTCCATCGAGGATTCCGGCCTCGTCAGCTAGATGAAATTCTGACAGCGGGAGCATCTCGAGACTTAACTCTAGGGTCATAACGATGTCCATCGAGGATCCCAGACCTGCCAACTAGATGGAAGTCTGACAGCGGGAGCATCTCGAGACCTAACCCCAGAGCAAGAATGATGTTCATCGAGAATCCCGTCCCTGTCAGCTAGATGGAAGCCTGCCAGTGGGAGCATCTCGAGACTTAACTCTAGGGTCATAACGATGTCCATCGAGGATCTCGGCCCTGCCAGCTAGATGGAAGCCTGATAGCGAGAACATCTCGAGACCTAACCTCAGAGCAAGAATGATGTCCATCGAGGATCCCTGCCCTGTCAGCTCGATGGAAGCCTGACAGCGGGAGCATCTCGAGACTTCGAGTCGACCTGATGGTGATGGCCTGCCACAAACTCCACCGCCAAAAGAGCTGGAGAGTCAAAAGATTTCATATTCATCGAAGGAACGTACATATTTTACGGATAGAAACATTTCAAGTCATAACCACTACTGGGATGACTTAGAGTCTCGCCCTCCACATCCCGGAGGCGATACCCTTCTGACCTTAAAGCCTCATGTACAATGTACGGATCTTCCCAGTTGGGATTGAGCTTCCCTACGGCAGCTGATCTTCCCGCTGCATCCGCCTTTTTCAAGACCAAGTCCCCTTTCGTGAACTGCTTGACCCTGACGTGCTTGCCAAAGTACTTAGCCACCCTCTGTTTGACCTCTTCCTGTCGGATGACTGACATGTCATGCAACTCCACCATATCCAGGGAGAGACGCAACTCCTCGTTCTCGGCCCTCCACTCCTCTACCTCCTTCCTCAACTACCTGAGGCGTCCAAACCTCGAATTCTATAGGAAGTACTGTCTCACAGACATCAGAGAGTTTGAAAGGGGTCTCCGTTGTGGCTGTGTTGGGGGTGGTCCTCAAGACCTAGAGGACTAAAGGAAGCTGTTCTACCCAGCATCCCTTCAAGTTCTCAACTTTCTTCATCAAGAAGTTTACAATGATCTTGTTTGCCGCATCCACCTGCCTGTTACTCCTAGGGTGCTGGACCAAGGCAAACCTGAGGTCAATCTCAAGTTGTCCACAAAAGCTGATGAACTCTGCGCTGGCAAACTGAGGCTCATTGTCCGTGACAATGGCCTGGGGCAGCCAGTGCCGGCAGATGATCTCCCCCCATACAAAGTTCCTGATTACTTGGGAGGTCACCTTGGCTAACGCCTTCACCTCCAACCACTTAGAAAAATAATCGATCATCACCAACATGAATCTCCTCTGCCCGCTGGCCCGGGGGAAAGGTCCTACCAGATCCATCCCCCAGATGGCGAAGGGTCAGGGTGTCGTGATGCTCCGGATACGCTGAGCTGGTAGGAGTTGGAGAGGGGCGAACAACTGACACTTGTGGCACTTCTTTGTGAACTTAGCTACATCATGGCCCAGGGTAGGCCAAAAATTTTCTTGCCTAACTATCCTCCCCTCCAGGGTTCGGCTCCCAGTGTAACTCCCGCACTCCCCAGAATGGATCTCTTCCAAAATCCTCGGGACCTCCTGTAACACCCCAGTTTTTGCAAGAGGTTCAGTCTGCTGTTCTGGAAAATTTTTGGGTTCTGGCAGGAGGCACACGGCCTGCGACATGGGCGTGTCGCAGGGCGTGTCGAGGCCGTGTCGACACTCGGCCCAAGTGTCGACACTTTGTGCTCGACAAAGTGTCGAGAGTGAGGCACACGGCCTGCGACACGGGCGTGTCGCAGGGCGTGTCGAGGCCGTGTCGACACTCGGCCCAAGTGTCGACACTTTGTGCTCGACAAAGTGTCGAGAGTGAGGCACACGGCCTGCGACACGGGCGTGTCGCAGGGCGTGTCGAGGCCGTGTCGACACTCGGCCCAAGTGTCGACACTTTGTGCTCGACAGAGTGTCGAGAGTGGGGCACACGGCCTGCGACACGGGCGTGTCGCAGGGCGTGTCGAGGCCGTGTCGACACTCGGCCCAAGTGTCGACACTTTTGCTCGACAGTGTGTCGAGACTGGGGCACACGGCTTGGGACACGGGCGTGTCCCAGGCCGTGTCACCTCTCGGGTTGGTGTTGGGGCCGTGTCGTTGGAGCTACACGGCAGGCCACACGGCCGTGTCACTGGGGACACGGGCGTGTCGGATTGAACACGGGCGTGTCGGATGCCCGTGTCTGATTCCAGGCGCGTCGATTTGAGACGGCGAATGAGGCACACGGCCCTGGACACGGGCGTGTGCCAGGCCGTGTTCGGCCCAGATCTTTTATTTTCCAGGCGAATCGCAGCCAGTCTTTTTCTGGTTTTGGGATCTAACGGTTCAGGCCATCTCCTGGGGATTTAAGCCCGAAGTTAGGGCTGCAGATCCTCACTTTTTCCAAGTTCTCTCTTTCTAAGATCTTGTGAAAACCTAGAGCAAGGAGGAAGAAGAAGAACTCTTGGGCTGTAGGAAGGGTGTCGGAGCTCCGAATCGCGAGCCGAGTCCGGATCCGTGGAGCTTAGACCGCTGCGAAGTTTTCCATCCGGCTAGTTTGCCATGGCAAGGAAGAGGAGTCGGAAGGTAACGACATCTCTCCTCTCGGTCTTTAGGATGCACGTTTTAGCATCACCTAGTTTTCTTTTCTCTAATTTTTGGGCACCAAACTCTCAAATGAGAGGGTTTGGCTTGCCAAGTTTCAAGAGGAACTTCCGGGTCGATTGAGTCCGTCCCCGGCATATTTTGCATTAGAGATCCGCTTCGCTAGTGGATTAGGCATGGTGGGTGAAGCCGTAGTCGCGACCGTTAGTCCGACACGGTGATGTTGCATACGAACTTAGGGATTCGTAGAGGTTTCCGATGCGGCAAGATGCCGTTTGTGTTGTGGTGGTGATTGTCCCGTTTGCTTGAAAAGAGTACATGTAGTCGAACCCGGACAAGGTTAGCTCCTCGTGGTGGTAGATGGTTTCCTTGACAAGGTTAGCTCCAAATGAGAATGGAGATGGTTTCCTTGGTGGACAAGGTTAGCTCCGCACGAGTTGGAGATGTTTTCCTTGGTGCGCGGGAACGCTGCGGTACAAAGAGGGATTGCGATGTGTTTAGTCTTGGTTGTGTTGTGCCAAGGCGTGGCTATGTCTCCGTGGTCGGCTGGCTATCCCGTGACACGTGCGTCATGTGTGGAGAGTGTCCCGGCGAGACTAGTCCCCTTCTGTGAGACTGACGAGAATGCCAAGCTTGGGGCAAGCCCGGGCAAAGAGGCCATGAGCGGGTGGGGTCCAGCAAGGCTTCTTAGAATCGGTCAGTCTGTGGTTGTTGGAATCCTGACATGAGACGTCAGAGCTTGCAGGCAAGCCCGGGGCTAAGCCCACGAGCGGGTGGGGCCTTGGCAAGATTTCCATGTGGCGGCCTGTGCGCCGTGTGAGGGAGTTGTGTCTCCCTCAATGTTTGCGGCTTTATGCCAATTGGGGAAAGGTGAGTACCCAAATGTTGTGATGTTGTGCTAGATGCATACGGTTTAGGGTACCTTGGGTGAAGCCCGGGTGTTGCATTCATGTTGCATAATAGGCCCTTTCTTTATATGCTCAACCAGTAGAGAACATGTTTGTTGATTGAGACATCCAAGCCTGTTTTAATGTTTTTCTATTTATAGAAATTTATATTGCATATGAAGTGCTGACTTGCAGGTTGGAGGGTTCCCCGGGGTCCGTTAGGGGCGGCCGGGAGGAGATGTGTTGTTACACAGTTTGAGGTCAGCCTTTGCTGACCCACGTTACTAATAATTTTTACAGGGCAAGGATCGCACGCAGGAGCTAGCACGCCGGCCAAAAAGGCCTAAGCCCATGAAGTGTTTCTCTTTTGTAGCACTACTTTGATGATGTATGTTTGAGACTATTTTTGTCCGGCTTGCATGCCGAGGTAGACTAGGAGTGCTGAGCACATTCATGTTTGATTGTACTGTATACCCCTTTTGGACATTTGATGTAAGGCCTTAAGGCCATTTGTTTACTCTTTTGGATTAGTGGATAACTTCTAGTTGTGCTTGGTTTTCCGCTGTGTTGTGCAAGTGTTTTGAGTTTGGGTAGCTATATCAACTTTTAATACTAAAGCTGTGGTGTTCGTATGTTGTGGGGCCCCGGCCGGACCCATATTATACGTCTATTACAGGGGAGGTGTTACACCTCCCTCTCGGCCACACAACGCGCCAACATCCCCGAGAGGGTCTTCCTATGCAGTTGCCTATCGCGCATGAGGTAGTATGCCGACTTATGCTTGAATCGCTTTTTGTCCATCCCATCTGGATACTCCCCCGTGGATAGGAAAGTTGCAAAAGGATCCATCTACGAGGGATACTGGTCTACCTCCATTAGCTCCTCCTCCTCGATGGATGAGCGGAACAAGTCGGTGATGATGCCACCCACCCGGGGTCCGTGCTTGGCCAACTGGTCCACCTGCTCGTTTTCTTCCCTTGGAATGTGTCGTATGGAGAATGTTTGGAACGTGCCGATTACCCCCTTCACCTTTGCCTAGTACAACTGGAGAGTTGGCTCCCTTGCCTCGAACTCCTAATTGATCTGGGAGGCCATCACCATGCAATCTGTGAGGACCTCCACATCTTGCACTCCCAGGCTCCCAGCTCCCTGGCCAGGCGCAATCTTGGTATCACCGCCTCGTACTCGGCTTGATTGTTTGTGATTGGAAAATGTACTACCACTGTTTGCTAGATTTTTTCTCCCTGTGAGCTCTCCAAGATCACCCCACCCTCAAAGAATGTCTTCATGAAGCGTCATCCACCATCACCTTCCAAGGGTCCGGACGAGTGAGTTCCGCCTCCGCCACCTCGACCACATAATCTGCAAGAAAATCGATCATCGCTTGTGCTTTGATCGAGAGGCGGGGAACAAAGGTTATGTCAAACTCACTCAACTCCACCGACCACTTCGCCAACCTCCCCGAGTGCTCCACCTCTCAAAAATGTTACGGAGGGGGTGGTCAGTCATCACCCGGATGGAGTGCGCCTGGAAGTAGGGTCTGAGCCTCCGAGCCGAGATAACTAGGGCAAAAGCCAACTTCTCCAGAATCAGATACCGGAGCTCTGCCTTCCTCAAGACCCTACTCACATAATAGATGGGCAACTGTTTCTTCCCTTCTTCACAGACCAAGATGAAGCTCAAGGCCTCGGCTCTCACCCCAAGATACAGGGATAAGTCCTCCCCTTCCTTGGGCCCTTGGAGGAGCGGAGTCTGGGTCAATTGCCTCTTCAAGGCTGGGAATGCCTCCTCGCACTACTTGGACCACTCGAACTTCTGACCCCCCCCCCCACCCGAGCTTTGAAGAAGGGGGAGCATTTTTCTCCCGCCCGAGAGAGGAACCTGCCAAGTCCTGTAAACTTTCCTGTCAGCCTTTGGACCTCCTTGGCATTCTGAGGCAACCCCAACTCCATGATTGCATCGACCTTACCAGGGTTGGGCTCTACACCCGCAGGAGTAAGGAGATGACCTAGGAACTTACCCATGCTTGCCCCTAAGACACACTTCAAGGGGTTCAGACTCATCTTATACTTCTGCAGGGTGTCGAAGTTTTCTTCCAGATCCCGGAGGTGAGAGTCAACGTCTTGACTCTTGATCATAAGATCATCCAAGTACACCTCCAGGTTCTTCCCCTTTTGCTCTCGGAAGACCTGATCCATCATCTTTTGATACGTTGCCCCTGTATTCTTTAGCCTAAAGGGCATCATCTTGTAGCAGTAGCACTCGTCCCCAGTGATGAAGGAGACATCTTTTATGTCGGGTGGGTGCATCCTGATTTGATGATAACCTGAAAAAGTATATAAGAAACTCATCATAAAAAAACTGACGGCTGAATCAACCAGCGCGTCGATCCAAGATAATGAATAACAATCCTTAGGACATGATTTATTTAATAAAGAAATATCAACACACATCCTCCACCGGTCGTCTCCTTTTTTAACCATTACAACATTGGAGACTCGACCGGAGTATTGGATTTTGGATACGAAGACGGCCTTGAGGAGCTTGGTAACCTCCTCCCTGATGGGCTCGACCAACTTATCTGTTGTGGATCTCTTCTTCTGCTGGATGTGGCGGGACACTGGATCCAGGTTGAGGCGGTGGCAGACAACGTCTGCATCGATCCCCGACATTTCTACAGCTCTCCACGCGAAGACGTCCACATTCTGCTAGAGGCACTTCAGCATCCTCCTCTGGTCCTCCGAGCTCAGCTCCCCACTGATTTGCACCTTCTCCACTCTGCCTCCCTGTGTGAGAACCTCCATCTCCACCACCTCCTCGGCAGCCTACAGCCGGGATTGCTCTCCCCACTCTCCAAAGACTCCCTCACCCGGGACCGGGACCTCCTCCTTGACTTCCTCCACGACCATCACCTCGTTCGGTTCCTCCAGAGCTCCTTCCGCCACCTCCATCTAGGTGCAGACCTCTTCTCCACTTCCATCTCCTCCACCTCTCCTTCAGCCTCCTACCAGGACAGCTCCTCTATTCTCCTCTCCATCTCCTTCCTGCCAAGAGATGGAGTTCACCGCGGTGACATAACACTCCCTCTCCATCTTGGGGTCTCCCCGGACCCTGACCTGAATGCCCTCACCGTTGAACTTCAAGCACTGCTGGAAATATGAGGGCACGCAGCGAAAGACACTGATGAGTGGTCGTCTGAAGACAGCGTTGTAACTGTTGGGCGCATCCATGATGACGAACGTGCAGTTCCTGGACTGCCCCCCAAGATAACATGGAGCCATACTCCTCCTTCCACCTCCTTCCTCTCTCCTGAGAACCCGAAGAGAGGTCCATCCGAGGCCAGCACCCTCCGGGCCTCCACCTTCATCGTGTCGAACGCCTTCTTGAAAATGACGTTGACCGAACTCCCGTTATCAATGAGGATCTGGGAGACAGTAAAATTCTGGACCGCGGTCTGGATGACCAACGCGTCACAAAAAGGATCCTCGTGATCCGGCATGTCCTTCCTGGAGAAGGTGATCTTCTCCTCCGGGTGTGGGGCTAGAGAGGTGGAGGCGACGCTCCGACGGTACATAGTATAAAGACTCGCCTTTCGGGCAGCCTCAACTCCCACACCCCAGTGGATCACTCTGATCCCTCCTCGGTTGCCGACATCGGCCCTATCCTCGCACCGGTCCTCCTCTCCCCTAAGCAGGAATTCTTCAATCTGCACCTCCCGGCGGTCTTGTTGTTGCTGCTTCTCCCTGGTTCCCCTCAACTCTAGGAACTCCGGGCACGTGGTCGTAGCATGACTCTCTTCCTGGTGGAAGTCGCAATAGGCCAACTCCACCATGTCTCATTGTCCCCTTCTCTGCTGGGTTCTCCTCCTCCTCAAGGCTATGTCCATAGCATGTTGCTGATCAAGGAGAGGGGGCCTTTGGCCCTGCCTCCAGCCCTGCGGGTTGAACTGACCCTGGCCCCCATGGCGGTTGTCTCCTTCATGGAAACCTCTCTGATGGCCTTGGTCCTGCCACTCCTGCTGCCTCCAGCTAAGCCGATTGTTCGGCACCTGGCGCCCCCACCTCGGCTGCTGCTGTTGTTGATGTTCTCTCTGCCGGGGTTCAGCTCACCTCACCTCCTAACCTCTGGCACCTCCTAGCACCTTCTCCTCCTCTGTGGCCCACCTAGCCAACTTCCGAGCAAAGTCCGGGTTCGACGCCTCCCCGTCGACCTCCCTCGCCGCCCTCTCCATCAGCTCCTCAAAGGAGAGAGGCGGCACCCTCTTTAACTCCATCCTGAAGAAGCCCTGTTGTAGCCCCAGGGTGAAGGCCATCATCAGGGTATGTCCCGACATCTCCTGGACCTGGAGGACCTCCTCCTGAAACCGATTCACATAGCTCCCCAGGATCTCGTTGACCCCCTGCTTGATGTGGAACAGGGGCTCGGACTCCTTTCTCTTCTTGGAAGTGGTGAACTCAACATGAACCCCTGACACAGGTCCTCGAAGCAGTAGATAGAGCTAGTCGGCAACAAGTGGAACCAATCTCATGTCTTCTCCTTGAGGGTAATGGAGAAGAGTCTAAACTTAAAGGCATCCGACATCTGGCTCATCGAAACCACATCTTAGAACCACTGGATGTGCTGAACCGGATCATCCTTCCCGATGTAGTAGGACATCTCTGGCTCCCGAAACCCCTCTGGAACTGGGGCGGATGAAACCAACTCACTGAAGGGGCTGCCACCCCCTACCGGGCAAGCTGCGCGATCTCGCTGCTCCACCTCGTCGATCCGGCCCGTGCCCGCCGAACCGGGGAACAACACTCTCTCGGGGAGATCTCTCCCACTCACCTCCTCTGCTACCTCCTTCCCAGCTCGCCTAGCTGGGGCGTCCTCGCCTAGGGCTGGGTCAGTGGCGACTGGGACGGCCGGCATCGAGCACTCGACGCGCGCGCCGAGTGCGCACTTGACAAGGCTAAGCACCTCCTGCCGGAACTCCTTGAACATCTCGACGGTGGCGAGAGGGGGAGGTGGTGGCGAATTGGCCCTGCCCGAACAGGTCCTTCTCCTCCATTCATCGAGCTCACTAAAGATTTTCGGTGCTGATCACTAGCCACGCTCACCGTACCAAAATGTTGAAACTGAAGATCGGTCTCTGTGGAGTTTGACCCTTGGGGAAGGGGTGATCACACACTTACTTCTCTCTCACAAGATAAACGACCAAAGACTTAGCACAAAGAATAGACTCAAGACTCCAGCACGGAGATCCCACCACACATCCGGAAGATCTTAAAGCGCTTCCCCTCCTTAGCCAAGTGCTGAGCTAAGGATACCTCAGAAAACGCAGAAGACCAGGGCACAAGTAAGCATGCCTTCTGAGGTACCTCCTTGGGTCTATTTATAGTTTTTTGAAGTTGGTCTGCCAACAACGCACCTCCGCTATTTGGAACGGCTATATGCAGCCAAAAGTGGTCTGCCAACAGCCAATTTCCGCTATTTGGAACGGCTATTTGCACCCTCTGCAAGGGCATTCAGGTAATTTCGCCTTTGCACCCCACGAGGCGAGTGTCGAGGAACATGGGGTCAACTCGCCATTCTACTGGGCGGACGCGACCTGGCTCCCGCAGCTCGTCTTCTATCTCTAGGCGAGCACGAGCCGGGTGGCGGTGGCTCGCCAGCCTCTATACGGAAGCGAGCCAGCGATAAGGTCGCCTAGGCAGGCGCGGGCTGGATCTGGCTCGCATGGCTCGCTCGCCTTCTTGGCGGGAGCAGGGCGGCCATCTGGGTTCGCCCGCCTACTACACTGATGCGGGTTGGTCGTTCTGGCTCCGCTCGCATAACCTGGTAAACCCACTCAACGAACACGGAGTTGTACAAAAATTATGCATACGGTAGAACTTTGTAGTGAGAAGATGTGTAGAGGTCAGAAATTATCATTTTTTTAGTTTAGAAATTCAACATACAAATTTTTAACTTTTTACCACTCAGACTTTCTTTTTCTCCTCCCTTTACTTTATTTAAAAAACAAATCATCATATTATGTCTGTTTTTTATTTCTCAAGAAAAACATGCGGCTCCGTTTGACGCATGGTGACGGTTGAGAACGTGTTATTATGTCTATTACCCAAGCTTTTAAAAACCGGACCGGACCGGCCGGTCGGACTGGTCGGACCGCCGACCGGGCACCTATCCGGTCCGGTCCATGTACAAGAACCGGATTATCCATGAACCGCCCGAAAACCGGAGAACCGGGCGGGTCAACCGGAAACCCGGGAATCGTGGCCGGTTCCCCGAAACCGGGCGGGCAAAAATTCGGATTAAAATGGGGCTGGCAGGATTCGAACCAAACACCTAAGAGATATTTCCAAAGCCCCATTTCACCAGACCAAGGTATCTATGTTAAAAACACAGGAACTATATTATATATATAATATATCTAATCATATTTATTAATAAATAACATCAAACATTTTTATTTTTTAATATTGTTATATATATAACGGACAAACGGTTCGACCCCGGTCCGACCGGTTGGACCGGTTGGACCTTGAACCTTTGAACTCACCGGTTCGATCTCCGGTCCGGTTCTCAAAACCTTGGTGTCAGCATACATCACCAAATTCGAGGTGATGTGGCTAACTAGAGCTTTGACGCTCATTTTGTTTTTTTTTTAGATTTTGCTAAATAATTTCAGTTAGTTTTGCACTTTACAAACAAAAATGATTGAAGTATGTTTAAAATCTAATTGAGAACAAATACTAATGACATGATTGGGGAAACTACATAGGAATTGCTTAAACGTTTTAGGATTTATCAATTTCTGGAGGGTTAGTACAATATTGTAGCAATCTAGGTGTACGTCATTAATCCATCCGCTTCCGAAAAGGTCATCAAAATGTGATCGATACAAACATATATTGCCCTTTTGAATTACTACACTATTCTTGAATCCAATATAAATGAAAGTACCAAAAATAGTGAAAACCTGTTTGGGAACTCTGAGAAAACATGGTCTAATATCACCTGTTTGCTTTTTGCTATGCTTTTTCTTCCAGGATATTCTATTTGAGAGGGTGATGAATCAAATTTAGCATCTTTCTCCTGATCACGATAGTGTTTAATAGATTTAATCAAACTTCTATCACTCTTCATTTTGTTGGAAGGAACAACAACCACCACTAATGCAGATGAAATATCTGCTTGGGGGTCAGAAACTTATCCCACATTTGATGGAGCTCTAGGTGTAGAAGGATGAGAGACAGTTGGTTCCTTAAATGTAGGTGATAATATAAGTGATGAGGGGTGATTATATCTGTCTAAGGTTGTGGCGGTTAATGAATCTATCCTAGTATCAATATGTGCAGGTAATTTACTCATCTCTTCTAATATAAAATCTTTAGTTTTTTTGGGAAGGTTCAACTATCTTTTAGTTGATCCACTAAACTTGCCACGATGACTGCCTCTCTCTTCCCATCTTCCTTCACAGAACTCTTCCCTTCCACCTTCCCCTCTCTTTTACAATGTTCTTTCTAATTTTTCATCCCTATCAACCTCATAATCTCCTTCTTTATCCTCTTTCTTATGCTTCTTTCATTTTTTTCTTTTTTCCATAAAGGCTTCAACCTTTCTCTTCAAGTATTTCTTAAATTTCTCTTCGCTTTTGTGACAACCCATCCGTCAAATAGCATATAACAGAAGGTACGGCAGGGGCCCGACATCATATACTACAGACAGTTAGTAGAGTTACCTATTGAGACCATAATCCGTAAACGCGTCCATACTCAGAGTGCATTATAGCGGAGGTAATTTAAATTACAATTAGAACCCAACCAACTGAATGTCCACTAACACAAAATAGGAATGATAAATCAAATAAATACACAAATAGTATTGACCTTAAGGCCTTACAATGTTCAACTTAGAATAAATTGTCTTGCATACAACGACAGGAAGGCTAGCCACACATGAACGATAAAGTAAACGGGTAATTCGTTTTGGCCTTCAAGGGCCAAAACCGCTTAGCAATCCTGGGCTCCAGCCCGGTATTTCCCGCTTGCCTCGGCTGCTCCTGCACGAAACATTCCACCGCAATGACAAACAAAAGCAACGATCAGGAATAACTGACCAAATTATAACGACCTCACTCTTCACTCGTGGTGACGGTGCTCCTTCCCTGCAGACATTAGCATAAACAAAACTTGGCAATCAGAACGTGCAAATTAAGCACCCTTCGCCACAGACGTTGGCCAACGCCCAATGCCCCGTGCTCTAAGGGTACATTCTTGGTGCACGGGACCTCATCGGTCGCACATCCGTTCTTTACGACGGTCAGTAACATTTGAACTTTTAGTATTTCGGAACCAAAAACGAAGACAATGACCCTAATCTTCGACAAAGTCATGAAGATCTCCAGATACACACTTTGACTCACTCCAAGTCGAACGATTAGGATTTGGTACAGTTCAGCTATTTCCCGTGCTTAAATCGTCAGGCGCGTCAGCCATGGCACATGTCAACATCCCCTTTCCCATTTTGTATGATCCATAACCCCACTATGATCCTAGGCTAGCACTTACGACCGTCTAAGTTGGGCCACAAAGGCTCTCAGCACCACAAATTGACCACCAGGTCTTCAGGAGACAGACCTCAACAATCAATAGCTCTCAGGTCTCCTAGAGACAGGCTTCAACAATCAATAGCCCTCAGGTCTCCCAGAGACGGGCTTTACAAACAAACATAGCTCGCTGGGAGCTATCGCCAGCGGTAACGCTACCGTCACGCGGTAGAGGATAGACTATCGGTTCTTCCCCCTTAACCGGGTGTTTTCCTGGAGATCAACCCCCGGTACTCTCTCTGCAGCCATCTGCACACCTCGTGACTCTGAAATCTAAGCAATTACCATGGAGTCTTCTCCGACATACAAAACATACAAACATCACCAATCCAGACCAACCTGTTCGGATGGGATTCACACATCATGTCTATTTCATACTTTGATTCTGGATCTAAATGCAAGACTAACAGAGATATACGGATCTACCCATCGGGAGAACCATTTCCATGTGTTTGTGGAGCGTCTACCCTCACATGGCAAAAAGAAGGACTTCACATGTCCAAAGAAGAAAATCGTTACCCTAGAAGTCCGTTTCGGTGTCATAGGAGAGATTTCAGCCGGATGGAAACGACCGCTTCGGCTTTGCCTCCATAGATCCGAACTCGTCTCGCGAATCCGAGCTCCGAAACTCCAACGGCGGCAAGATCTCTTTCGAACGAATCTCCTTCTTCCTTCTCCAGCCGTTCAACCCTAAAACTCCAAAAGAATGAAGTGAAAATGACACTTCCAAGGCTTTAAACCAAGATACCGCCGCATGGTAACTAACTACCGTCGCGCGGTACCATTAATCAACACCACAGTTCGTGAGCCCCGATCTAAGCCCTCCAATCACACGCCGACACGTGGACACGACATTACAGTTTTGATATCATCGCGTGATAGGATACTACTGTCACACGGTAACTAGCGTTGGTTATGACACGACCGCTACCACTACGGCCGTGTGACAGCTGCTACCGCCGCGCGGTAGCAACCCGAGAGTCTTGCCAATAAATTGACCAAGCTACCACCAGCGGTATCTCTACTGTTGGGCGGTATCTTCCTGAGAGTCCTGCCACTATATTCACATTGCTACCGTCGTGCGATAATCCTACGACCGGGCATTATCTCCCAGAAACCATTTTCCTGCCTTGGGAAGGTTGGGGCTTTACAAATCTCCATCATGGTTTGCTCCCGCTCCCACGATAGTTCCTCTCGAGCACAGTTGTGCCAACGAAGCTTGACCATCCTGATAGATTTTTTGCGAAGTTGCTTGACTTCCACATCCTCAATGTGAATGGGCTTGACCCTCGATGTCAACCTAACCTCGATCTGTTGAAGCCAAAATTTGGCCTCTGTGGAGTTCGGGGTCCCAAAAGAGGGGTGACCTCACACCTACTACACTCGGGGGAACGTCACAGACCAAAGACTTGGGAAACTAGGAACAGACCCTCGTTTCTAGCGTGAAGGTCTCACCTCACACCCGGGAGACCTTTGAAATCTCCCCATCCCTAGCCAATGCCGAGCTAGCACCCTTGGAGGAAGAAAGCAAAGAGATTTTTGTAGCCAAGATCCAATGCTCTCCAAGGCACCCTTAAGGGTCTATTTATAGTTTTTCCAAGTCTAGAGACCAAAATGTCAAAAATACCTCTAAGACAAATAAGCCTTGGACCAATAGAAAACACCCATACCTGAGGGTAAAGAGGTAATTCCACCCCGAGGGTATAACGGTAAAAGCATGGCCAAAAGAGGTCCGAGCGAGCGGGCGAATCCCGAAGAACTGGGGAGCATAGGGCAGGGGCGAGACCCCGGCCCCCGGCCGGTCTCGCCCCGCCAGGCCGCGGGGCAGGGGCGGGCCGTCCCGGTGCTCCTACCGTGCACCTATCAGGCCGGGGCAAGTGTCAGCCAACTTGTCGCACCCTCCCCCTCCCCTGAAAAAGGGCCACTAGAGGGAGGCAGTTTTGTCCTCCCCTACTAGTATATTCCAAGGGCTATGCCTAAATTGGCCACCCAGAGTGCAAACACACCCAAAGCTTAAAAATACAAAGTTGGTCATGCGCCTGTCGAGGGGACCCTACTCTGCGGATACGGGGCGCCTGTCGAGGGGACCCTACTCTGCGGATACGGGGTTGTACACAATCCCCGCTCTTTGCGAGGTTGGCACAAGCTCGGAAAGAAACATCCAACCCAACGTATTCGCTGAGTTTAATATTCTTACGCGGTCGAAAAGATACTTAGCCTCTCCGAGAAGTCAACTTGTCATGCCAGCTGATGGGAGCCTGGGTGGCGAGACCTCCTCCGGGTAAAAAACACTTAACCTCCCGGAGGGGTCAACCTGTCATGTCAGCTGATGGGAGCCTGGGTGGCGAGACCCCCTCCGGGCAAAAAACACTTAACCTCCCGGAGGGGTCAACCTATCATGCCAGCTGATGGGAGCCTGGGTGGCGAGATCCCCTCCGGGTAAAAAACACTTAACCTCCCGGAGGGGTCAACTGGTCATGCCAGCTGATGGGAGCATGGGCGGCGAGACCCCCTCCGTGTAAAAAACACTGGGCACCCACAAGAGGTACGCCTGCCCTGCCAGCTAGTAAGAGCCTGACAGCGGGACCGTCATCGGAGCAATGGTACTTGGGCTTCCACGAGAGGTACGCCTGCCCTGCCAGCTAGTGAGAGCCTGACAGCGGGACCGTCATCGGAGCAAAGGTACTTGGGCTTCCACGAGAGGTACGCCTGCCCTGCCAGCTAGTGAGAGCTTGACAGTGGGACCGCCATCAGAGCAAAGGTACTTGGGCTTCCACGAGAGGTACGTCTGCCCTGCTAGCTAGTGAGAGCCTGACAGCGGAATCTATCTCGAGGTGAGACCGACCCAACCCTCCGAGAGATCAACCTGTCATGCCAGCTAGTGAGAGCCTGACAACGGAATCCATCTCGAGGTGAGACCTACCCCACCCTCCGAGAGATCAACCTGCCCTGCCAGCTAGTGAGAGCCTGACAGCGGATTACATCTCGAGGTGAGACCTACCCCACCCTCCGAGAGATCAACCTGCCCTGTCAGCTAGTGAGAGCCTGACAACGGAATCCATCTCGAGGTGAGACCTACTCCCGCTCTGAGAGATTAATCTGCCCTGCCAGCTAGTGAGAGCCTGACAGCGGAATCCATCTCGAGGTGAGACCTACCCCACCCTCCGAGAGATCAACCTGCGCTGCCAGCTAGTGAGAGCCTGACAGCGGAATCCATCTCGAGGTGAGACCTACCCCACCCTCCGAGAGATCAACATGTCCTGCCAGCTAGTGAGAGCCTGACAGCGGAATCCATCTCGAGGTGAGACCTACCCCACCCTCCGAGAGATCAACCTGCCCTGCCAGCTAGTGGGAGCCTGACAGCGGAATCCATCTCGAGGTGAGACCAACCCCACCCTCCGAGAGATCAACCTGCCCTGCCAGCTAGTGAGAGCCTGACAGCGGAATCCATCTCGAGGTGAGACCTACCCCACCCTCCGAGAGATCAACATGCCCTGCCAGCTAGTGAGAGCCTGGACAGCGGAATCCATCTCGAGGTGAGACCTACCCCACCCTCCGAGAGATCAACCTGCCCTGCCAGCTAGTGAGAGCCTGGCAGCGGAATCTATCTCGAGATGAGACCTACTCCCGCTCCGAGAGATCAACCTACCCTGCCAGCTAGTGAGAGCCTGACAGTGGAATCCATCTCGAGGTGAGACCTACCCCACCCTCCGAGAGATCAACCTGCTTTGCCAGCTAGTGAGAGCCTCACAGCGAAATCCATCTCGAGGTGAGACCTACCCCACCCTCCGAGAGATCAACCTGCCCTGCCAGCTAGTGATAGCCTGACAGCAGAATCTATTTTGAGGTGAGACCTACTCCACCCTCCGAGAGATCAACCTGCCCTGCCAGCTAGTAAGAGCCTGACAGCGGAATCAATCTCGAGATGAGACCTACCCCACCCTCCGAGAGATCAACCTGTCCTGCCAGCTGGTGAGAGCCTGACAACGGAATACATCTCGAGGTGAGATCTTTCATGGATTACAAACATTTTTCGGTGGTTCCTGCCATTAATCATAGTTGATACAACTACAAGCGAAATTCATTACAAAGAGATGATTCACTTCTTTCCTACTGATAACTTCTAAAAAGAAGTTATCTATGCGGTTATTTCCAACAACTTATTCAGTTAAAACAATTAAAATAAGTTTAAATGATATGGAAATGAAAGTAAACTCTTATTTATTTGAATTGTGGCTAATTTGGTTTTGTTTCGATGTATTTGTATCAGATGCGCCAAAGAAATTTGCCTGGAAAAGGAAATTCGCCAAAACTTCATAGCTTGAAAGAGAGGTTGCAACGTCCACAAATAATTAGTTACAACTATCAGGTTTCGGAGGGGAAAGGCAGGCGCAGGCGCATAAGTTGCAACGTGCAGAAAAACAAGGTTGCAACAACCTGGGGCGAAATTAAAATTCGAAATTTGAATTTTGGGGCTGGACGAAAACATGGAAGGGTGCATCTCTTGGGGATTTTTGGGGGGAATTTAGACAACAGTTATGGCAAGTAATAAAAGGGGAGAGAAGGAGATTTTAGGAGAAAGAGAAATTCGAAAAGAGGAAAGAAGGGGGGGGGGGAATTCGTCTAGGGCTGGAGATCGTGAGGAAGAAGAAGCCGCGCAGCAAATCCAGATCTGTGCAAGGGGAGGCGACAACATCCTTTGTAGGGGCATTCGTAGAGATCAATTGGTTGGCTTGTTCTAACTCTTATTCACCATGTTTGTTGAATTCTCGCTCCGATTTCTCAAACTTTTGACTATGATGAACTAATTCGCTTGCGAGTCTTATATGTTGTGAACTATTCGACGTTTGCTTTGATATTTACATGAACAATTGAGTTAAATTTGGTTTGTATCTTAAATTTCATTCTCTTCTTCAGTGATGACGTTAAGAGATTACCATCTAGTGCTTCATACTGCGTTCTATATGCGAGAGCTGCGTTCGTAAGTCTCGAGAATTTAATTTGGCTACATATGATTTAGCGTATCGCTATCATTCTAGTTGTGGAGTTAAGATCCATAATTTTATACGTATGTTTACTTGTGTAGTCTTGATCTAAGGCTACTCACTAAATATGCATAGTGCGATGATGAAATCGAGAGATGCTCACCGCGAGTTTAGGATTTCCACAAGTTAAAAACTGAGTTGAATTCAATTGTATTTCTCATCACAAAAAGGCAAACTAAGATTAGGGATCAATATATGAGACTCGTTCTTCTCATCATTATATTCTCATCTTACTTTAGTTTCGTTATTTAGTTTACTTACTCTCAAAACCTTGTGATTTTGCTTGACTTATAAGAAAAGATCATTACTAGTACTCATAAGCTGAGGAAAAATATTGTCTCTGTGGGTTCGACACTCTACTTCCATTTTGTAACTTGACACGACACGTACACTTGCGTAGCACTTATATATTCACACAACAAAGCGTGCATCAAGTTTTCTGGCGCCGTTGCCGGGGATAATTGATGCATCCTTAGAACAGAGTAAGGAAGATGAATTGTTAGAAGTCCTTAAGAAATACAAAGGGGCTATGGGGTGGACTATTGCCGACATACAAGGCATTAGTCCCACTATATGTATGCATAAGATATTATTGGAGGATGATTCAAAGACCTCCATTGAACATCAAAGAAGACTTAGCCCTCCGATGAAGGAGGTAGTAAAAAAAGAAATTATTAAATGGTTAGACGCTGAAATTATTTATCCCATTTCTGATAGTAAATGGGTCAGTCCGGTCCAATGCGTGCCAAAGAAGGGTGGGATGACCGTAGTGAAAAATGAGAATAATGAATTGATTCCTAATAGGACAGTGACCGGATGGCGTATATGCATGGATTATAAAAAGTTAAATCAATCGACTAGGAAGGATCACTACCCTCTTCCATTCTTAGATCAAGTGCTGGATAAGTTGGCAGGGAATGAATATTTCTGTTTCTTAGACGTGTATTCAGGTTATAATCAAATAATGGTTGCCCCTGAAGACCAAGAAAAGACCACATTTACTTGCCCTTATGGTACATTTGCGTTCCGCAAAATGCCCTTTGGGTTATGTAATGCTCCTGCTACGTTTCAGCGTTGTATGATTTCTATTTTTTCTGACTTGATGGATGAGGGAATTGAAATTTTTATGAATGATTTTTCAGTATTTGGCAAGTCTTTTGATGAGTGTTTGGAGTCTTTAAAAAAGGTTTTGAAAAGGTGTATGCAAACCAATTTAGTCTTAAATTGGGAAAAGTGTCACTTCATGGCAAGAGAAGGCATAGTCCTAGGTCTTAAAATCTCCAATAGGGGTCTAGAAGTAGATCGTTCCAAAATTGAAGTAATTGAGAAACTCCCACCCCCTACAAATATTAAAGGTATAAGAAGCTTTCTAGGACATGCAGGTTTCTATAAGAGGTTTATAAACAATTTTTCTGCAATATCTAAGCCTCTTAGCCATCTACTTGAAAAAGACACGCCTTTTCATTTTGATCAATCATGTCTCGAGTCTTTTAACACATTAAAGAAAAGTCTGATTTCATCACCTATTATAATAGCACCTGATTGGAATTTACCATTCATTCTGATGTGTGACGCTAGTAATTATGCTCTAGGGGCGGTTTTAGGGCAAGCCCATAATAAAATATTTCATACCATTTACTATGCAAGTAAGACCTTAAATGAAGCCCAAATAAACTATACAACCACGGAGAAAGAATTACTATCAATAGTATTCGCGTTTGATAAATTCCGCTCATATTTGATTAACTCGAAAGTTATAGTTTACACGGATCACGCTGCAATAAGGTATTTGGTAGATAAGAAAGAAACCAAGCCTAGGCTTATAAGATGGATGTTGCTATTACAAGAATTTGATCTTGAAATTAAAGATAGGAAAGGGGCAGAAAATCCAGTAGCAGACCATCTGTCTAGGTTAGAGCAAATTGAGGAGAAAGATAAAGAAATAGTAATTAAGGAAAATTTTCCTGATGAAAGTATCTTAGCAATATCAGAAAATATTACACCATGGTATGCAGACTTAGTAAATTATATTGTGAGTAGAGTATTACCACCGGAGATGAGTTATCAACAAAGGAAGAGGTTTTTACAACAAGTTAGGACATACTTCTGGGATACACCTTATTTATTTAAACATTGTGCGGACCAAATCATAAGACGTTGTATCCCTGAAGTGGAAGTACCTAAAATTTTAGAAAGGTGTCATGCTTCTCCATATGGAGGACATTTTATGAGACATAAAACGGCATTGAAAGTACTAGAGGCGGGATTTTATTGGCCAACATTATTCAAAGATGCGCATAACTTTGCAAAATGTTGTGATGCATGTCAAAGAATTGGAAATATAGGCCAACGAGATAGTATGCCCCTACATAATATATTAGAGATAGAGATATTTGATATGTGGGGAATAGACTTTATGGGTCCGTTCGTAAATTCAAATGGAAACTTATACATTCTAGTAGCGGTGGACTACGTATCAAAATGGATAGAAGCCGTTGCGACCAAAAATAATGATGCTCAAACTGTACTTAAATTTTTAAAGAATATTTTTAACAGATTTGGCACTCCTAGGGCCATCATCAGTGATGGAGGGTCACATTTCTGCAATTGGCAATTTAAATCATTGTTGAAGAAATATGGTGTGAATCATAAGATTGCTCTGGCCTATCATCCACAAACCAATGGATTAGCTGAGGTGTCTAATAGAGAAATTAAAATAATCTTGGAGAAACAGTAAACATTACCAGAAAAGATTGGGCTCATAAACTCAATGATGCCCTTTGGGCATATAGAACTGCATACAAAACACCTCTAGGATTGACTCCGTATAAATTAATTTATGGGAAAGCTTGTCGGTTACCCGTAGAGCTAGAGCACAAGGCATATTGGGCGGTTAAAAAACTAAACTTTGATTTTCAAAATGCCGGCAGGCAGAGGTTTTTCCAACTAAATAAACTAGAGGAAATTCGGATGAATGCCTATGACAATTCTGAAATTTATAAAGAGAGAACTAAAAGATGGCATGACTCAAAATTAAGGAAGAAGGATTTTAAACCGGGGCAATTGGTTTTATTATACAACTCAAGATTGAGATTGTTCCCGGGTAAACTGAAATCTAGATGGTCAGGACCATTTTTGATCAAGGAAGTTCACCCTTATGGAGCAGTAACAATTTATAATGAAGTAAGTGGGTCGGAGTTCAAAGTTAATGGTCAAAGACTAAAATTTATATGAGCAACAATGAGGATTTACAGAAATCCTCATTTATTTTTGAAAACTAAGTGGAAAGGGAAGTTCTGCCGGGACTGAAAATTAGGCGCTAGGCGGGAGGCAACCCACCATTTTATATATATTTTAATCTTCAGCTAATTTTGTTTTAGTTAGTTCTTCAAGTTATGAGTCATGTTGTGGAAAGAAATCGCAAGGGGAGAAAGTCAGCAGTGCAGTTCTGGAAGTTGCAACGTGCGAAAAAAAATTAGTTGCAACCTCTCCTGTTCGGGTCTCATATAAGCGTTATACTTGGCGCCGGTTTAGCTGAACCGTTCCGCCTTTTCACATATCAGTGGGGCCTAGGTAGACACGTGGCGTCAGTTTAAGTGAGTCGGTCTGCCTTCTTATTCAAAAGGCGTGAGGCATTATGTCGGCATTTCCTCCATGCTCTAAACCCTAAGTTTGCGATCAGGAAGACGACTGCGTCAACCCTCGCCTACCAGGCATCACGACGGAAGGGCGTTTGCTCGGCGGCGAAAGGGCGGAGATCGGGAGGAAGAAGAAGCCGCGCAGCAAATCCAGATCCGTGCAAGGGGAGGCGACAACATCCTTTGTAGGGGCATTCGTAGAGATCAATTGGTTGGCTTGTTCTAACTCTTATTCACCATGTTTGTTGAATTCTCGCTCCGATTTCTCAAACTTTTGACTATGATGAACTAATTCGCTTGCGAGTCTTATATGTTGTGAACTATTCGACGTTTGCTTTGATATTTACATGAACAATTGAGTTAAATTTGGTTTGTATCTTAAATTTCATTCTCTTCTTCAGTGATGACGTTAAGAGATTACCATCTAGTGCTTCATACTGCGTTCTATATGCGAGAGCTGCGTTCGTAAGTCTCGAGAATTTAATTTGGCTACATATGATTTAGCGTATCGCTATCATTCTAGTTGTGGAGTTAAGATCCATAATTTTATACGTATGTTTACTTGTGTAGTCTTGATCTAAGGCTACTCACTAAATATGCATAGTGCGATACTGAAATCGAGAGATGCTCACCGCGAGTTTAGGATTTCCACAAGTTAAAAACTGAGTTGAATTCAATTGTATTTCTCATCACAAAAAGGCAAACTAAGATTAGGGATCAATATATGAGACTCGTTCTTCTCATCATTATATTCTCATCTTACTTTAGTTTCGTTATTTAGTTTACTTACTCTCAAAACCTTGTGATTTTGCTTGACTTATAAGAAAAGATCATTACTAGTACTCATAAGCTGAGGAAAAATATTGTCTCTGTGGGTTCGACACTCTACTTCCATTTTGTAACTTGACACGACACGTACACTTGCGTAGCACTTATATATTCACACAACAAAGCGTGCATCACCTACCTCCCTCTTCCCTCGTGAATCATCAGATCCCTCCCCGGGTGCCCACATCAACTCTGTTCTCACATCTCTCCTCTAACCCCCAGGTTGGAATTCTTCAATCCGCACCGGATCTTGCGCTTGTTGAGGCTGATGAGGCTAAGGTGCCAGAGCTCTTGTCCTTCTCAACTCCAGAAATTCGGGGCAAGTAGATGTTGCATGGCCTTCCTCCTAGTGGAACTCACAGTAGGGTAACTCTACTCTGACTCTTCTCCTTCCCGTGCGGTTACTCCTCTCCCTTCGACCAATTTTCATCGCTGGCTGCGGTGGGGGTAGGAGCTGCCTAGGGGCTTGCCCTTGGAAGTTGAACCTCACTCGGCCTTCATGAAAATCCCCCCCCCCCACCTTCGATGTGACCTCTTCTTGGACACTGAACGGGTCCATAAAGCCTCCAACCTGGCTCCTGACCTTCTTGAGGTCCCTGGAGCCCCTGAGCTCTCTGCTCCTCTCTCATTCTCCCCTCCAGATGTCTCGAGCCTCCTTGCTCTTTTGACTCTGGCTCTGTCAATTTTGCCAACTTCTTGACAAATTCCGGGCTGGACGCCTCGGTTGTTATCTCCCCTGCCTCCCTTTCCATCAGCTCCTCGAAGGAAGGGGGGCCCTTCGAGTCAGGCCATCTTGAAGAACCCCCCGCGCAACCCCACCGTGAACGTCATCTGTTGGGCATACCCCGGCATCTCCTGGACCTCCAGGATCTCTTCTTGGAACCTGTCAATGTAATGGGCCAGTGACTCTTCGGCCCTCTGCCTTATCAAGAAGATGGACTCAGGGCTCTTCTTCCTCTTCTTGGAGGTGGATAAGCAGAGCTGAAAGCTCCGGCTCAAGTCCTCGAACCCATAGATCGACCTCGGTGGGAGCTGGTGGAACCAGTCCCTTGCCTTGTCCTTCAACGTGATCGCGAAGAGGCGACACTTGAAGGCATCCGTCATCGGTCTGATGGAGACGGCATCCTCAAACCACTGCAGGTGCTGGACGAGGTCATCTTTCTCGGTATAGTAAGCCATGTCTGGCTCTCGAAACCCCTCGGGAACGAGAGCTAAGATGATCAGCTCGCTGAAGGATGACCCCCTGAGGGGTGGTATCTCCACCTCTACTCGCGCGACCTGCTCGCCTGGGAGGCTGGCACTCGCCGGGCTGGAGAACAACTCTCGGTCGGTGAGGTCTCGCTCGACCCCACCTCCCGTCCTCTCCTTCCCGGGCCTTCTTCCCGGTGCGCTTCCTACTCCCCCTGCTGGGGTCATCTCGCCTAGACCCCTGGGAGTCAACTCGTCGAGAGGAGGGGGGAGCTAGCTCCTGGGGGGTTGGGGTGGAGCTGCCACCCTGAGGAGCAATGCTTCGCAGCATCTCCATGATGCCTTGGATGGAGGCCATGAACTCTTGCCTCCCCACAAAGAGTCCTGGGCTGGGGAGCTCACTGAGATCATCACTACCTCCATGACCTCCAGCCATGACGCTCTCCCGAGATTTTCTGTGCTGGTCACTCTCCACGCTCAACGCACCAAAAGTGTTGAATCCAAAATTTGACCTCTGTGGAGTTCGAGGTCACGGACCAAAGACTTGGGAAACTAGGAACAAACCCTCGGTTCTAGCATGGAGGTCCCACCTCACACCCAAAAGACCTTTGAAGTCTCCCCCTCCCTAGCCAATGCTGAGCTAGGTCCCTTGGAGGAAGAAAGCAAAGAGATTTTTGTAGCCAAGATCCAATGCTCTCCAAGGCACCCTTAAGGGTCTATTTATAATTTTTCCAAGTCTATGGACCAAAATGTCAGAAATACCCCAAAGACAAATAGGCCTTGGGCCAATAGAAAACATCAACACCAGGGGGTAAAAGAGGTAATTCCACCCCGAGTGTATAACAGTAAAAAAACATGGCCAAAAGAGTCCGAGCGAGCGGGCGAATCCGA
>CM077156.1:172437645-172536546 GCA_039583875.1 Platanthera guangdongensis | reverse complement strand
TGAGGTTGCGTCACAAAATTTATCGTCAGAACTTTTTCAACCTTAACTAAAATGGACAATTATATATGTGATCCCCACAATGGCATACCACAGGCTCCGCTGCTTAGTTTGTCCCCAAACTAAACTCGCGCGGGTGAACATCCCATGTTACTTGGGGTAAGTTGGCAACGACGTCCTCCTCGTGCGGCCTTTTCGCTTAGCGACGCCAAGAGCACCGTCAACGCGGCGAGGCAGTCATGAAGAAATTTCGCAGCGTCCGACATTATGTGCGAGTTCTGAAGATCCGGCTAAACAATCAGGCCCCCCCTATTTATACAGATCGACAAGCAGGTACAAGAGGCGAGTAACCCAGATACTCGGCAGTGCAGCTCGCCGAATAAGTGTTAGATGTTTCTTTCCGAACTCCTACGTCGCTCAGAAAGAGCGGGGATTGTGTACAACCCGTATTCGTCGAGAGTGAGTCCTACCACAGCCAAGTCAGCAGAAGTCAAGGTCAACAAGTCAAAGACAGAATACAAGATCGCGAAAGGCCTGGGCGAGCATAGACGAGCTTCCCTCGCATACTCGACAGGTAGGCGACTAGGTGAGATACTCGCTCAGCCCGTGCGAGTTCCTCTGGAAGTGGCCTAGTCGCTCGGGGGGGTGAGGTATAAATATGACCCCCCCCCCCCCCCCCCCCTCCTTGGATTTGCCTATAAATAAGACCCCAGAGTTACGAGGTGAAGCACTTGAAATCCTCGGCAGGATACTCAGGCGCTTCATTTTCGAGATACTAGCTGAGTCTTTGGATTCCTTTTCCTTGGAGAGCAAGTCGCGACCTTGCGACTTCGCCAGCTAGCTTCCCTCGTACCCAGTTCGGTCATCTTTGGTTGAGAAGAGGATGATCCTTTCGAGCATCCGGGTACGTGGTGAGACCTTCCTGCCGCAACATCCGTGGTCCTGTTTGACCTGATTTTTCGTTCTAGTCACCCTAGGCGTCTGATCTAGCTTCTGAGCCAGTAACCTTAGTCGGCTTTGGTCCGAATTCTGAGGTTGAGATTTTTTCCTGGCTTCAACACATCTCCCTCCCTTTTTGTTTCTCTCCCTCCCCGATCGAAAGGAAAGAGAAGCAGACAAGACCTAGCAAGAAATTTTCCCTAACAGAACCCGACGATGACCTCAACGCAGCAACTCCGGAGATGCTAGCTTCTTAACTTCGTTGCGCGACAGCTCGTTCTCAACTTCGTCGTGCAGCCGTTGTGGAGAAGCTCTCAACTTTCCCGGCGCCGGAAATTGCAGCGACATTGCTACAACGAACTACAACAACTATTTAAACCCAACTTCGCCGACTTTAATAACTTTTCATTGCTCGCAACTACTCATTTTTCTAACCTCCAAGTATTTACAAACTCTTTTGTAGGATTTTTAGGTCTGGTAAGAAGAATTTAGTACATTTTTGAAGAACAATCAACCATCTTGAAATGTGCAGCAAAAAGAGATGAATACTGTAAGATATTGTCTACATACTACCGATTTATTCTAAATACAAACGTTTTAACTATAATACAGTCTTATTTATACTTCAAACATATTGTCAAATCCTCATTTTTCTAACATCTAAGGATTTAACAACTTTGTTGAAAGATTTTTGGGGTTGCTAAGAACTTAATCTTCTAGTATGTCAAAGAACAGTCCGCCATCTGAAAATGGGGAGGAGAGGCTGAATACTGTAAGATATTGTTAACATACGCCCGAATTCTTGTGAATACGATCGTTTTTACTATAATACGACATCATTCATAAATTAATCGTCGGTATCTTCAAACAACTCTGTGCAGGTGAATAAGAAAGCTGTATTTTTTGAGTGATGTTATATGCAAACCAATAATACCTATATACAAACCTTTACTATATACAAACAAATGCAAATAATTTTTTGTCATACACAAAAATAATGGTTATATACAAATCAATTTAAAATAAAAAAATTAAATTTGTTAAACCATAAAAAAAATTAAATTTAAATACAACCCATCAATATTATCTTTTCAAAAACAAATTAGTTTTATAAAAACAAAGCAATGAAAGGGGGCGGCAACTCAATGTTGCTATGAAAAACTCACCTCTTGCAATGAAAAAATAACATCTTGCAACTCAATGTTGCTAGATCCATCAAAATCTGAAGATAACTCCACTGATTGAGGGTAGATCGAATCTTGCAACTCAACGGAGTATGACAAAATCGGGTCTACAGATGAGGGAATTTCGGGATTGTCTAAATGAAGAAAATACACATTATTCTAAGAGATCTAAGAGTAGATCTAAGGTTTCTACAAAAACAATTAGAGAAAAAATAGTTAGGGTTTAGAGTAAACCTTGTTCCCGTGAGTAGGAGAGATATTTGTTGAGGTAGAATGGGGCCGACCATGGTGTCATCGTCGGCCATGAGGGAGAATGGGGTTCGTCAGCCGCCTGCAACATGCAGGAAACTGGAGGAAATGATCGGCGCTGGGTGCGAAGGGCTTCCGCTCGGATGCTCTCCAGCCGAGTTCGGGAACAGCAGGAAGAAGAGCGGCCCGGACCGGATGCTTGGAATGAAAAATCAGATTTTTTAGGATTTTATTTGATTTATGTATAGTATTTTAAAACACCTAAAATTTTCTAAAATATTGATTTGTATATATCCATTATTGGTTTATATATAACATCACCCTATTTTTTTTTCCTACAATTCATTTTTATGAGGAAGTGTATTCAATGTACTCGATCTATGCTCGCATTTGTGGTTTCAGCATCCGAAAACAATATATATACTACTGGATGCATACCAGAATCATTAAGGGACGAGAGTATTCTTACTCTAAAGCTGGTTTTAAGATTTCCAAACAATGCATTAACATGCAGAGGAAATTTCACAATTTTGATACCTGCGCAGGATGAACTACAAGAAAGGAGGTCTACCGCCACATTTTTAAAAGCCTTTGGCGTCGTTTTTAAAACGTCGCTATTGATTTCGTGGCGGTTCAAAAAACGCCATAAAATCACCATTGTTGTGAGCATCGACATAGCTTGTTACAACGTTTTATTTTAAAAACGTTGATGTAGCTCTTAAAAGCTACCACCATACTTTTTCAAAAACGTTGTGCTATATATTTGTCAAAAGCGATGATTTTATAAATGCTGCAATATTTTTCTTTTTAAATTTTAAACTATAGAAGTTTTCACCACACTTCTTTGTATAGAAGTCCCATATGTATTTTAAAAAAAAAGACTTACAATAGGAGAACTTAAAAACTCCATCAATTATATCCCAGCAGTAATAAACCTAACTAGGCAATTATAATTGGCGATAATTACAGCCGGTGGAATAACAAAAAAACTCTCATTCCGCATAACTTCAAGGCGTCTTCAAAACAACTAAATAAATTAATGATAATCATAAAAAAAAAAAAATTAAGAAAAAATTAAGCAGATATATATATATACAATCCCAAATAGATGCGGCATCACTAATTAAATATAGCAAAAAAAAAGTAATAACATTTTTAAAAGATAGATCCAAAGTACAAAACAAAAAGTTATGTTGATATTTTTATATGTTAGAGAGATACAATAATAATAATAATAATATATTCTTGAGTTATAACTACACATCTACTTCGTGATTGTACAATGAGCCTTCCAACCGCTCGCTCCCCAAATTGCATCGCCTGGATGAAAGCGTAACAATATTAAGGTCAAGAAAACCAATGGAACAAGAAATCAAAATTTTAAATATATTGTTAGCTAGGTAGTTGTGTGATGGAACCATTGTTACTTGAAGTGACCCAAAATTGCCTTTTCACAATAAAATTATGCATAACACAAACAAATAAACAATAAGACAAGAACAATATAAATAACCTCAGTTTTACAATAATGTTGCTAACCAATTAATTCAAGTTGTTGTCATGGAGGAGTATTGTAAGTTAAAAATGTGTTGTTATGTCTATTACCTTTGGCAAATATTATTCTGGTCTACAAAGGAGGAGTACTGTAAGTTATAGATGTGTGGCATACATGTAAATGTGTTAAGCGGGAGTAGATCAAGCTTCTAAAATCCGGTATGGTAGCGGACCGCCCAAGAATCGGTAAACCGGGCGGGCGGACCGGCTAACCGGAAACCGGGCACGGTTTTGTGGAACCGGGCGGGCCACAAGCCCAATTATTAATGCATGTAAAAAATGATATGACTGAGATTTGAACCCGAATCACCACCAGCTCAAGCAAGATTGAAGACCACTAGAGCAATTGAAACTTGTTGAAATTTTCTGGAATATATTATATAAATATACATACAAATATGAAATTAATTATTTATTTTCATTAAAATAATTTTATGACAAATTTAAATATATTTGTAATTTTATGATAAATTTTAAAAAAATTATGATGCATTTAAAATATATTTATAAATTTTAAATATATGAGTAAATATATAATATATTTCATTCAAATATATGCAATAATAAATATATATACCCTATAAAATTATATATACTCTTCAAATATATAATATACATATTCATACTTAAAAATATTGGTAATAATATATATATTTATATATACCGGTTCGACCCCGGTTGAACCGGTTGAATCTTAAACCTTTCGCTTCACTGGCTCGATGACCGGTCCGGTTTTCAAAATGTTGGAGTAGATAACAAAAACATCAAAATTTATAAGAAACACTCCACATGAAATTATGATAATGTAAGCATGTAAAGTAAATTTGGATTTCATACATTAACGCTCATAACAAATACAGATCCAAAAATGGAAATTACAGATTAGAAATTGATATTGATATTGAAGTATTGACTCTGAGAATATGAATGTCATTTCTCTTGTTCGGACCAACAGTTTTAAAGTAGAATTGACTACCGGATGAAAAGTCGGCGATATTCATCGTAATCTAAAAACTCATCGATCCAATATTTATCTCCTGTGACGGATATTGAGATCACCGGTTTTCCACAAGAAGTATTTTTTTCGGCCTGAACATGATTTTTTTCGGCCTGACGCAAATTTTTATCGGGATGCAATTTTTTTGCCCGGACGTCTTTTATTCGCCTGAGCGTGATTTTTTCGTGAGGACGCAATTTTTTTGCCTTTTACACATTTTTTTTCGCCCGGAAGCAATTTTTTTGCTCGGATGCGTTTTTTTGTCTTGGTTGAATTATTCGCCCAGACACAATTTTTTCGCCCAAACGAGATTTTTTCAACCGGACGCAATTTTTCACCCGGACATAAATTTTTCACCCGGACGCAATTTTTCTGCTCGGACTTGATTTTTTTCGCCCAAAACTCGTTTTTTTCGCCCGAACTCGATTTTTTCGCTCGGACGCGATTGTGTAACCCTGACACAATATTTTCCCCCGGAAGCGATTTTTCCCCCGGAAGCGATTTTTACTCCCGCACGCGATTTTTTCACCCGTACACATTTTTTTCGCCCGAACACTTTTGTGTCTGGACGCGTTTTTTCGAACTGATGCTTTTTTTCGCCTGGACGTAATTTTTTTCGCTTGGACGTGACTTTTTCGCCTGAACGTCACTTTTTCGCCTGAAAGCGACTATTTTGCCCGGAAAGTGACTTTTTCGCCCGGACGCGATTTATTCGGTTGCACGTGATTTTTTCGTCCGTACGTGATTTTTTTGCCCGGACATGATTTTTCAACTCGGCCGCGATTTTTTCACCCGGACGCAATTTTTCTGCCCTGACACAAATTTTCTATCGAGATGCTATTTTTCCACTCAGACGCGATTTTCACGCGCAGACATTTTTTTGCCCAAATGCGATTTTGTCACTGTCTGGGAAAAAATAAACTGCGTTCGGGTAAAAATATCGCGACCGGGCGAAAAAAATTTCATCCGGTCGTAAAATTCGCGTCCAAGTGAAAGATTCACTTTGGGGCGAAAAAAATCGTATCCGGGCGAAAAATTTGCATCCGGGCAAAAAAGTCGCGTCAGGGCAAAAAAGCCGCATTCGAGTGAAAAGCGTGTTCAGGCGAAAAAAATCGCGACCGCCCGATGAAAACGCGGTCGCGCGAAAAAATCGCGTCAGGACGAAAAAATCACGTCGAAGCAAAAATGTTATGGTCGGACAAAAAATTCACGTCCAGGCTAAAATTTTGCGTTCGGGCCGAAGAAATCGAGTCCAGGCGAAAAATCGCATCCGAGCGAAAAAATCGAGTTCGGGCGAAAATTTTATTTCGGGAAGAAAAAATCGAGTCCTGACAAAAATATCCCGTCGGACGAAAAATCACATCTGGGTGAAAAAATCACATCCTTGCAAAAAAGACGCGCACGGACAAAAAGATCGCATCTGAGCGAAAAAAATCACGTCCAAGCGAAAAAATTGCAGTCGTGCGAAAACATCGTACACGGGCTAAAAAGATCCATTTTGGCGAAAAAATCGCGTTCGGGCAAAAAATTTGCTTCCGAGCGAAAAAATCGCATCCGGGCAAAAAATACCTCTGGGTGAAAAAATTACGACCGGCCGAAAAAATCATGTCAGGGCGAAAAAATCGCGTACAGGAAAAAAATGTGTCGAGATGAAATTTCACTTTCGGACCGAAAAAATCGAGTTCGGACGACCCGGACGAAAAAATTGCTTCATGGAGAAAAAATCACGTCCGGGTGAAAATTCCATGTTCGGGCAAAAATATTGCGTTCGGGCCGAAAAAATCGAGGTTGAGCGAAAAAATTGTGCCCTGACAAAAAAATCGCATTCGTCCGAAAAAATCACGTACATGCGAAAAATTCGCGATCAGGCAAAAAAATCGCGTTTGTGATTTTTAATTATGGTCTTTAAGAGCATTGATCAATGTCAGTTCCTATGACAGAAAGTCTTTCTGCAAACAAACAGTAAAAAGTGTCAGAGAAATAGGATATATTGTAAAGACTCATTAATTTGGCCCATTTTATTCTCTCTTGCTTTAGTCCCACATCTCTTGTATAGGATCCTTCTCCTCTCTCCTCTCCTATATATATGTTCTCATACTTGTTTTTAATATATGGAAAAGTGTTCATAAGGTTCGGGACCATTTCTCTATATGGTATCAGAGCTCGCGGTCCTCTAGCTGCGGTCTTCCGTTGTCTTCAAACCGCCCAGCTCGCCCAACCCTCCTCCTGCGGCCTGCCTTTCTGTCCGCTCCGATCTCCTGCAGATTTTTTTTCCTTATCTGCGTGCCTTCTGCGGACTGCCCCTCTGCATCCGCCTCTCTTCTCTCTCTCTCTTCGTGGTTCCACCCTCCTCAGGCTTCTTATAGCCATCTTCTACTCTGACCCGTGGGGCCCACCTCTTCTATCCGCTGCGGGTTTTCCTCCCTGTCCGCTGCACGCTCTTCTTTTGTCCGCTCGAGCCGCCTTGCTCGCGGACTGCTCCTCTCTACTCCCTATCCCCAGTCTCTTGCGGACTGCTCTTGTCTGCTGTGGGCCCGGGCTCATCTCTCTTGTCCGCTGCGAGGTCTCCTCTTGTCCGCTGCGCGCTCCCCTTCTCCCTTGCTGCGTGGATTCTTCATCATCGCGGTCTCTTCTTCAGTCCGCCACGGGTTTGCTACGGCCCGCTCTATGATATAGTCTGCTGCGACCTGCTCAGCTCGCTGTGTGGGCTGTCCTCCAGTCCGCTGCAAGCTCTCCTCTGCTCTGGTGCGGCCTGCCTTCTACTTCAAATCTGCTGCGGTCTGCTCTCTAATCCAGTCCGCTGCGGCCTGCCCCAGTCCGCTGCGATCTACTTCAGACCGCTGCGATCTCTGCCTTCTACTTCAAGTCGTTGCGGCCTCTTCACTGCTCCTCTCCGCTGCGGTCTCCCTGCTCACTACCTGCTTCGTTTGCTGTCTCTCTTCAATCGGCGAGCTCCCTTCCTGCACTTGCGGCCTCTCCTCTCTACTCGCTGCCGACTACACCAGTTCCCTGCGGCCTGGTTCTTGTTGCAGCCTCGGCTTCTCCTGCGGCCTGGTTCTTGCTGCGGGCTCGGCTTCTACCTGGTCCTTGTTGCGGCCTCTGCTTGGTGCTCCTGCTGCGGCCTCGGCGGCCTGGTCTTTGGCGACCCCTATAAGGATGTGTGCCTCTTCCGCACTGATCACCCCACCACTGGGCTCTGTGGTGTCTATCTATGATAGCGGAAGCTTCTGTCTTGTACACAGTTCCTCATGAATTTTGGACTCCGGTGCGACGCACCACATTACCTCACTACAGCCTCCACACTACCTGCCCTCCGTGCATCCTAAGTTCATCACTGTTGCAAATGGGGATACCACTCCCGTCTCTGGATCCGCTGACATCCCACTTACTCCCTCTATTACACTTCGATTTGTTCTTCATGTTCCTGGCTCTCCTTTTAATCTTCTCTCTATTAGTCGTCTAATTCACGACCTCAATTGCGACATAACCCTCTTTTCAGCCTCTTGTGTTGTGCAAGATCGCAAGACGCGGAACATCCTCGGTACCGGGCGGCTGTCCAATGGGCTCTACATTTTCGGTTCTTCTTTTCCCACCGCTCTCTCCACCATCTCTTCTGTTTACTGACATCGTCGTCTGGGGCATGCTCCTCTTCCAATTCTCCAGAAAGCTCTTCCTGATGTTTCCCTTTCTGAGTTTCGGTGTGAGCCTTGCATTTATGGCAAACAAAATCGTGTCTCCTTTACCTCCCCTAGTACTCGGTGCGATGCCCCCTTCTCCTTAGTCCATTCTGATATTTGGGGGTCATATAAGCTCCCGAGTGTTTTTGGCTATCGGTATTTTGTCACATTTATCGATGACTACTCACGCGTTACCTTGTTATATTTACTTCGAGATCGTACTGAACTTCTCTCCACTTTCCGTGCCTTCCTGGTCGAGATTTGTACTCAGTTTTCTACCTGCGTCAAAATTCTTAGTACCGATAATGCGCGCGAGTATACAGGCCGCACCTTCTCTAATATCTGCACCGAGTTTGGTATTGTTCATCAGACCTCGTGTGCATATACTGCTCAACAGAACGGCGTCGCCGAGCGGAAGAATCGACACCTTCTCGAGGTCGCCCGCTCTCTCATGTTTCAGATGCAAGTTCCACCTCTCTATTGGAACTTTGTCGTCTCTACTGCATGTCATCTCATCAACTGCATGCCCTCATCCACCTTGAACTTCATGGCTCCTGTCACTCTTCTCTTTCCTTCTAAGACTCTGTTCTCTCTCACGCCCCGAGTCTTTGAATGCACATGCTATGTTCATAACCTGGCTCCGCCCACTGACAAGCTCGCTCCCCGAGCAACCAAGGTGATGTTTGTTAGCTACTCCCGCACCAAAAAAGAATATGTTTGCTATTCTCCTGCCGACGGTAAACTAATCATCTCTGTTGATGTCACCTTTTGGGAAGATCAACCTTTCATACCATCTCTACAGATCCGTTTCTTCCTCCTCCTATAATTCGGCCCGTCGTACCCGTTACGTCTCCTTTCCCCCCTCTACTTCCAACACCTACCTCCCCCCCCCCCCCCCCGCGCCAATCTGTCCAACACCGCCTACCATCCAGGTGTACTCTCGTCGCCCTCCGAGCTCTCATGCCCTGCCACAGCCTTCCTCTACCGAAATGATTTTGCGGCCTGCTGATCCGGTGCCTATCTCCACAGCTCATCCCATGACGAATTATGTCTCGTTACATCGCATGTCCCCGACCCTTCACACCTTTGCTACTTCATTGTCCTCTATTTATGTTCCTACTTCTGTGCAGGAGGCTTTGCAACATCCAGGTTGGCGTGCTGGCATGGATGAAGAAATGCGCGCCCTTTGGGCGAATCAGACTTGGGATCTCGTCCCTCTACCACCTGGGCAGACTACAGTTGGTTGCAAATGAGTCTTTGTCATCAAGCATGCTTCCGATGGGATGGTTGACCGTCTTAAGGCCAGACTGGTGGCTCGTGGCTTTACTCAACAACACGGTCTCAACTATGAGGAGACCTTCTCTCCGATCGCCAAGCTCAACACGGTTCATGTCCTTCTCTCTGTCGCTGTCAATGTTTTAAATATCGGATGTCGGACACATATTGGATTGTGTTTTTAAATGTCGGATGTCGGAAGTCGAAGATATTTTAAAATATCAGATTTCCATATATCATAAATAAAATTTTTATTTAATGTATATTAACTATAATTATATGTTATAAAAATAGAAAAATAATATAACAAATAAATAAAAAATGAGTCATTTATATTATAAAATAAATTTAAATAGTATCTAAGAAAAAATATTATTAACAAACACAAAATGATATATTGTAAAATATATTTAATGCTATACACTAATTTTATTTTGATAACAATAAGTTTATTGCAAATTAAAAATATTTAAAAGTTAAAAATACTTAATTTATTATAAATTTTTCAAACTTATAAATTTATATTAAAAATATGAAACAATCACCTAATAAATATATTAAATATTTTCCTATTATTTATAATATGAAATTAAAAATTTGTGTAACAATTATATAAAATTGATTGTAAGAATAAAACGTTAAAAAATTGAAATAATAAGTTTAATCGATTTAAACATACATAATATAGTATACATAGGTGATTTAAATATATGATATTTGTCTGCAAATATAACATAAAATAAAATAGCGGGGGATATATTTAAAAGTCGTGTCGGCTGATATATCGGAAAAGATCGGACATGTCGGCCGATATTTTACAAAAGAACATAATCTATTATTTTGAGAAAAACATATCGTTTTCCTCTAAAAAATGACATGTCGGGAGACATGTCAGAGGACATTTAAAACAATGGTTGCTGTGCATCGTCGGTGGCCCTTGCACCAACTCGATATCAAGAATGCATTTCTCAATGACGACCTACAAGAAACCGTCTATATGCAACAATCTCCCGGGTTTGAGACCACGGGGAAATCCAAAGTTTGTCATCTTAAGAAATCTATCTATGGTCTCAAACAATCCTCGCGGGCATGGTTCGATAAGTTCAATAAAGCTGTTCAGGCAGTTGGTTTTACTCGGAGTTCGGCAGACTTCTCTCTGTTCACTCGACATAGAACAACAGACACGATTCTCCTTTTGATATATGTTGATGACATCCTAATCACAGACGATGACTCAAAAGGGATACTAGAAGTCAAACAACATCTTAGCACTATTTTCCAAACAAAAGATCTGGGCAACCTTCGATATTTCCTTGGCCTTGAAATCGCAAGACGTCCTGATGGACTTGTCCTATCCCAACGGAAGTACTGCCTTGACCTTCTCCGTGATGCTGGCTACTCCGGGTGTAAACCTGTGGACACACCGATGGATGCCAATCACAAGCTATGTGCCCATGGGTCTGACTCTGATGATCTGCTTTCAAACCCTGAGTATTATCAACGACTTGTAGGAAAACTGATATATCTGACAGTTACAAGACCTGACATCTCATTTGTTGTCGGAGTAGTCAGTCGGTATATGCCTGCTCCTCGAGGCTCTCATTTACAAGCCGTGGAACAGATCCTCAGATACCTGAAGAATGCACCAGGACAAGGGTTGGTATATAAACCATCTTCTTCTCTATCTCTTGTTGCATATTCTGATGCGGACTATGCGGGCTCCCTGGATGATCGACGTTCTACTACGTGTTTTTGTACCTACTTTGTAGGGAATCTCATTACTTGGCGCAACAAGAAACAATCTGTTGTTGCTCACTCTTCTGCTGAAGCTGAGTATCGTGTAATGGCCGTCGTTGTTTCTGAACTCACCTGGCTGGAGGCTCTTCTTGGTGATCTAGGAGTCACCTTATCCTCGCCAACTGTTCTACTTTGCGATAGTCAGGCCGCAATCCACATTACGAAAAACATAGTTTTTCATGAAAGGACCAAACACATTGAAGTTGATTGTCACTTCATCCGTGAAAAGGTTCAGTTAAAGAAGTTAGAGCTAGAGCATGTTCCCGCTTCTAAGCAAGTTGTTGACATCCTCACCAAGACATTGCCCCGACATTTGTACCATCAGTTCTTATCCAAGCTTGGTGTCTACGATTTGTATGCTCCAGCTTGCGGGGGAGTGTTAGAGAAATAGAATATATTGTAAAGGCCCATTAACTTGGCCCATTTTATTCTCTCTTGTTTTAGTCCCACATCTCTTATATAGGACCCTTCACCTCTCTCCTCTCCTATATATATGTTCTCATACTTGTTTTTAATATATGAAAAAGTGTTCATAAGGTTTGTGACCATTTCTCTACAAAAAGTGATCAATGTCAATTTCTACGATAGAAAATCATCATGTCGCCGAACAAAAAAATTAGATTTAAACTCAATGTCACTTGTTATGTGTATTGATATTGGATTGAAAGTCAATACTTCAATATCAATGTCTGTGAAACGAACGGACCCTTATAGATTTTCACAACCTAATAGGTTTAGATTTCGTAACTGAGAAATGTGCAAACCACCTGATTCTTGGAAGTATTTTCTTTTTGTATTTTCTCAGCAACACAGTAAAAAAATAACCTCAACAAAAATATTTTCTTTTTGCATTCATTAAACATTTAAACCAATAGAAAGTTCATTTAAATTGTAATGTGAACTTGAATGTGTAGCTAGAAATTAAAGCTAGGAATTGATTCCAATAGTCGTGTAGTTAGAACGCTAGGAACTGATTCCAATAGTAGTGTAGCTAGAAAGCTAGGAACTGAATCCACTAGTTACTAATATGAAATTGTAATGTGAACTTATTATACAAAACAGTAATTAATAAGAGAAGAGATGATAATCATGACCACCACCATCTAAATCCCAAGTATTTATGATCAGTTCCATGAACAATGCATTAATATGAGCATGGGTGAAAAGAACCATCCACAACTTTGGGCTCTCTTCATGCACAACTATATTGGCAAAAGATCAATTAGGAGAGCGCATATGAGAAGTTGGGGCTCCCTAAACCCTAGGATAATGAGGGGTATTGAAAGTGATAACTTTGTCATTGAAAAAAATCCTTTAATGACAACATGAAATGAGTTTCCAAAGTAAAATTTGTTTGTCTTAACAGTATAAACTATTTTTCTTTCCACCACATTTTGTGGATAGCAAGCTTAAAAAGATTGGCAACAAATTATAATCATAGCTAGATAGATGATAACCCATGAGAAGTCAAACTCATGTTTAGTATGAGAGTTTTTTTAACAACACGCTAAAACCATTCATACTTGCTACTTTTTTTATGTATTCATGTTCACGACCACAACAACAACAAAAAACAGTCAAAATAATTAAGAATCATAAAAAGGATGAAGACAACAAACCAATGTTAAGGAGAAATATCCTGAAAACTGTGATGGAAAATTCTACCGAGAAATGAGTGTCAAAATAATTAAGCTGGCAATCCATGTTTCCAATCAAAATATTTCAAGGAGATTATGCATGAAAGAAGACTACTTACTGCTGGAGTATTTCAGCTTTCTTTTTTGTCAAAGCCTATCCAGAACAGTGTTTCCCTGCAGAGAAAACGATATTAAATATAGAGAAATTTATACAGTATGGGGGGAATCCATACCTGATGGCGCAGTCATGAAGAAGTAAAGCTTTGAGACCAAGCCACTCTCTCTCATGACAATGTTAAATCAGAACTCTCTCTCTCTCTCTCACGACGATGTTAGGGCACCATGGCTCTCTCTCTCTCTCTCACACAACGATGTTAGCGCTCAGTGGATCTCTCTCTCTCTCTCGCGCGCGACGATGTTTGGGCACCTGATGTGACCCTAAACCTAGGGCAGTGGGTTTCAAAATAATAAATGCGATCTTTTTAAAATTAATGTGCGAAGGGCTTTGCGGGCTATTCTAACGAACTAAACGACCCTAAGCGTCGCACACGAACTTAAACGCTACCGCACAAACGTAATAGTGTCACGAAACATGATTCCACGGGCACAAAATACGAAAGCGGAGAAACACAACAATAGGAAATAACGACAATCAGGAGATGAAATTAGCTAGGGCAAGCTCATAATAACAACTATTCATTTAAAATCTGAGCACAAAAATAAGGAAGGAATGCGGGCGAGGGAATCGAGAGGGATACCCAGTGAGGGAGGTAGTGGTAGGCACGATTTCCGGTGGTGGTGGCTGGACGGGAGAAGAAGCCTGGACTGGAGGAGGTGCCAGCAGGGTGCTCGTGGGAAACTGGTACCGGTGGGATCTGCTGAAAGGTCTTGCGAGCCAACTGTACTGCAAGGGATGAGCTCTGCACGGGCAAGACCAGCCGGAGGTAGATTTGCCGGAGAGAGTTGACACCCCGAGAAGCTCTAAGGTCTGTCCGAACAAGAAGCGGCACGGGTTCGCCACTAACAGCGGCCTGGATGCAAAGCTAGCAGAGGAAGGGGCCGCTGGAACCCTAGGGCAGTTCCAGTGACCAAGTCGGCGGCCGACGAGTTGTCAGGGAAAGGCGCCGTCGGGGAAGACGTCCACTGGAGCCGTGGGATTCGTTGGAGAAGGAGGCTGGCTAGACACGGCGGAGGCTTCCTGGACGTTGCTCCGTCGGGCGATGCAGGGCGGCGCTAGGAGAACGACAACGGGAAAGGAATTTTTCCTGTTCGTTCTATTCCAGCCGGGTTGAACAGTGGCTAAGGGTTGGTTTATATAATGAGTCTTAGGGTTTTGGAGAAGGGAAATGGGCCTTGATGGTGGGCTTTTAGGAGTGGGCTGGCAGACTTGAAAGAAAAAAATAAATAATTATAATTGAGGGGGTGATCATAGATACTCCCCCATTTACAATTAACGAGATATAAATTAAAATAGTTAATTAATTAAGCTTGCCTTAAACTAATCTATCGCCTAAATTATCGGACCTATGCATTTAAGGTCTCATTGACCGGTCACACCAACGAGCCAAACCAAAACTTGTGCAAGTAGTGCACGCATTACAAAATAACATCCAGAGCGCTAATAATGTGCGCGACAGAACATAATATCCCAAATAAGCGCGAAGACATGCGTATCAATTCCCCCGGGGTTGAGAGAACTCGACCCCGTCGAGAATGCAATGCAACCAATCACTTTCAAGTCCAAGACGACGGTCAGAGAGAAGCTGCATAGGTGTCCTGTTGGTGCCGTGGCTGTGACTCAAACCTGAAAGTAACCTCTCATTCCCAAACTCGCAATCCATTAGCCAGATTTTATGCAAAACATTTAAAGAAATTGTAATTATTAGAACTTGCAGGGGATGGCAGGGGCGGTGTGTGTAGTAAACAAGTGGCGGGATGGAGAACGTGAAACAAATGGAAGCAAGTTGTGGAACCAGTAATTCATGACACGACATCCTCTTGCTTGGTAGACACTTACGATCGTCCGCTAGACCAGGATCGTCCATCGCTTTGACGTCACCAGATAAAATCTCACTCGAGTCACAACATTTTAAGCAGATCTCAAATCTATCGATTATAATCTTCCACAAAAATAAATGGAAACGAGTGTCCCGATGAGGAGTTTAAAACCAACGGGTCATCTCAACTGTCCTCGTACGACTCGACCTAAGAATCTCAAACATCAAACGATCGGGGTGAGGAGCCCCAATGTGCTCGACTGCCACCAAGGCAAAACGATGCGGACTAAACGCATGCTCATCAAATACGAGGTCAATAAAAGGTGGCGCTACCAGAGCACCAAAAATAGATGACTCTCGAAAATCAGACGCCTCCCCCTGGAGCGAGGGTACAGGCCGAAACGTAGCACTAAATAGGAGTGGTGTAGTGGAGACTAAAGACGACGACGTAGATGCCAGTGAAGTCATCACAGGTGCTCTAGGAACATGACCATTCTTCTGAGGAAGAAGAATGATCTTGCGTCCATGATGATCAAAAGAGTGGGAGTTCCTCACACCATCATGCAGAACATGTCGGTCATACTGTCAGGGTCGTCCTAGAAGTATGTGATGACTGTGTTGTTCTTGGGTTGTGGACTTCAAATTATTTCTTTATGTGTGTCACAAATTACTCTTTGTTTGCAGTATGAGATGTCCATTTCGTTAAGCCTGAAGACATGTGTTGATCACTTGGCGTCACTCATGTCAGTCTTGCGAGTTGAAGATTTTGTATTGGGCTTTAAACAGTGATTCTTTACAGTTATTTGCTCATGCCCTTTTTTATCATGTGGCTCTTACAACGCTTTGCATGGGACGTTCTACGCTTTGAGCTTTGTGCACTGTGATGGTTTGGAAGTATTTTGCTTTCTATGTTTCTCCTCGTACGAACGCGCAAGCATGACGTTGCATGTTAGCTTTAAAAATTGTCGTTGAGCGTTAGTGTCGGGGGAGGATGCTTGAACATGATGTTGAGGGACTTCCAGCCCCTTGTCTTGGTGACGCAAAAGGACCGGTGAGTATGTTCCTATCGAAATCTAAAGGTGGATTCAGGTATCACTTTCATCTTGGGGAGCAGATGGACCCGATGTCTATTCCAATCGTGAAGTAAAAGGTCACTGAGATTGTTTGCTTATGAGATGCAGAAGTACTCAGGGTCGGTTCTTATTAGAAGACGTAGAAGGACTTGACGCCCGTTCTTGTGAGGGTGCATAGAAGGACAAATGTTTTTTTCTTTTAGGAGATACAAAAGGACCTTTTGCCTTCTTTTGTCTAAGTAAAAGGACATGAGGTCCGTTTTTATTGAGGTTTGCTAAGCTTGTTCTTCGGTGAAGACAACCTGCGGCGTGGGAGCTAGATGTCTCGACCACGCGGGAGCGCGCAGCCGCCCACCAACCGCCATCGGGGCCTAGTGACTGCCTGCCCGCAGATGGTGTGGATTCGTTGTGCTTGACGGTTCATGTATGGCTTGGCTTCTGCCATATAATAGTGCAAGTAAGTAAATGATGAAACAATGTATCCCTGCAAAACATTCATATAAGCGGCATGGTAGAGGAAAGAAAAATAGTATAGGTGCAATTGTAGCAATGTATTGATGTAACAATTGACAAGATAAGTTTCTATGTTTGTAAAGATATGTATCAGTGTATGCAATAAATCAATGTAACTGTATAACTGTATAAGTCCATGTGTTTGTAATTTATGTAACAAGAATCAGTGTTAGGATCTCATCTTTTAAGATAGGTAATGTTAAAGGTAACTGTTACAGTATCAGTACAAATATTTTAATATTTCAGTCTTTGGGTCTGACCCCTTGTGGACGACAGTGTCCAAATAAGTACGTTCAACAAATGTTCATGCCTTTCAGCCGACTGATTTGACAAACCATCAGTATCTTTTATGCGCATTTGCATTCAGTCGTACCCTTAATATTTTTAGGCATCGATGCATTTTCATTGATGTAGTCGTATTCAATTCTGTAATATACATAGATTTATTTTTTTGTTAATCCCCTCAAAAGTTAATCGTTTGATTGCCTTCGTACACGGTTATATGTTATATGCAAGCAACTATATAATTAATCTTCTTGAAAGTAACGGTGCACATAATTCAAAATAGGGAAATAAAGCATAAATTAAACAGGTAGTTCTCACCATCAGTTGTTTTTTTTTCTTTTATCGCTCTTCATGTCATTGTCGCATCTATTTTGAGATGTTATCCTTCATGATATCGGTATAAGAATCGTATCATTTAGGACCTTTTTACATTGGGGTTGCACCTCATTATAGTTACAACATTGACTATTATGATAACATCACTTGGAAGCTACTCAACCAGCCATCTAGTTTTCATAACCATAAAAGAGTCACCAGTGCAAATCCAATGAACACTCAAGATTTTAAATAACATCAGCCAGCCATAAGGCAAAGAAAAGCCCAAAAGCAAAACCAGAAAACACGAATAGGAACCGGGAAGTAAACCCATATAGCTTATCAGTCGAAACCATCCGGTCAAGGATAAACCCATAACAACCACTATCCCATAACTCAAAGTTGGGCAATAAAAGTAAAGCAAGTAAACAGGATATTGAGCCAGGATCCAGCCCCCTTTTCATCTAAACCAAAATATCATGCAGTGACAGAGGAGAGCTTAATAATAAATACCACCCATAACTTTTCTTGCAGGAGCCGGCCAAACAAAAGTTGTTCATAACCCTCACTTGCGGTAGAATGAAATCCAGTCCACGAAGGAAAAAAAACGAGAGAAATGAGGGGAAAAGAATGCTTACTGAGCTCTGATTCAGCATGAGAAACCAACCCAAATGAACCTCAGATCAAGTAAGCCTTGCTGCACTTCGATATCAGCAGTATGGACAAAGAACCGGCTCGATATCGTACAGTATTGAGAGGGAGAGAAGGAAGACGGTGAAAACCCTAGCTGCGACAGGAACGAGAGCGAGAGCGAGAGCGATGGAGCGAGAGTCCGTCACAAATAATATAAAAAGAGAGCAATGGTAGGTCAAAAATGAGAATGTTCACACAAATTTTATGTGTGCACACAATATTTTTTGCAACCGTTTTTTTATATGCGCATACAAAGATGAATAACTAAAATTCACACAACTAGAGATGTTTCTCTGAAAATAAATATTCACACAAGCAAAAAATATAGGCTCATACTCATTCACACAACTTACAAACTCATCAAAATCAGAAATCAATTGATGAGTTTATTTAAACAATCTATACTGATTAAAATCTAATTTTTACAGTTTCAAGGGATAGAATGAGATTTGCCGACGGGAACGAAGGAGGAGGCGGGCGACGGGAACGAAGGAGGAGGCATCTTCGGAAACCCTGGATTTTGCGTTCGGTTTTTTGCCTGCGCTTAAGACGAGTATGATATCCTAAAATATGCCGATATTGAGTTATTTTTGCCTGCACATAGCGTTTTTTTGACTGTCTTTAACAGCGCTCTAAAAAGAAAGACAATCTCTTCAAGTTTTTTCTCCTCAGTGCGTCAAATAATTGAAGTTTAGCTTTACTAAACATTTTTAATTAATCTAAATCAAAAAAATTGACTTAAGTTCCCTTTGACAAGGTGGTGGCAGTCATAATCATGGGGGTTAAATTGTCATTCATTAATACCCACCACCTAAAGAACTTCATCCACTTTTATCTTCAAACAAAAGATATTTGTTAGGTGATCTTTAACGAATGACGGTTTAACTCATGAGTTTATGACCACTACCACCGTGCCAAACGGAACCTTAGTTGTAACCTTTACCAACAAAGACGTAACATTACAGCCGGTCCTCTTATACATATATATAGAATACCAACATTTGGTAACAAATAGAAAGAAAAATTTCATCGGTCACTAAAACAAAGCGAGTGCCACAAAACTTCAAAAGAACTCGAACTAAACTTTCAAAGCGATGCTGAATTGACACTGATGTTAATTACTTTCATCATAGGAGGTATATAATAATTTAAATTAAATTTTATTATCCATTTGAGTCACTTCACGTTTTGAGTCGTTACAGCCGTCGGACACCCTGCTCGGGCCGCCCGAACCGCTCTGGGGGCACTTTCGTCATTTCGCTGAATTTGGTGATCCAGGTGACAGAAACGAAACGATGTCAATCTCCAGCACAAATTCAACCACTGCGCAATTACCGATGTACCCCTCCAAAAAATTATAAATAGGTCACGGACCTTCATTTGAAGACAAACAACTCTAGAGGCAAAAAAGAGCTCTGAGATTTTCCGGCGAGATCGTGGACTTAAGCCGATCCTCCGCTCAGGAATTCTCTCTGTTCGTCTTCTAGCTCCAAGGCTCCGTGGACTTAAAAATTTCTCCGTGCCAGAACGCTTCCATCTAGATTCCGAAAACTTAGCCAATTTTTCGGGCTAGAGCGCTTCCATTGAGTCTCTGAGGACTTGATTATTTTTCATCACTTTTGTACCTCACATTTGTAACGAAAAGGTGACCTGTCACCCTACGAGAGATCATTTCATACACTTGTAAACTCCAAGAAAATAGTGGATTTTAACTCGACACAGATCCAGTCACATAATTTTTCATCATTTCTGGATTTTTCACGTCAAAAAAAAAACCTTTTATCATTTGCTGTTATTTTTCTTTTACTGTTTGCGCACTCGGTTTAATTCCGAGCTACGGCGGTCCGATTCTCAGGACCGAGAAAAAACGGGTGGCCCGCAACAATTTTAATTCTTTTTATGTCCGATGTAACGGTCCATTGAGAGGACTATATATATCGATAATACTGTCTAAATAGACTAATGAAAATGAAAGTTTAAGTTTTAGTTTTACCTTAGCCATCTTCTTCATAGAAAATAGAAATAGCTGTTATGATCCACGGGGATCATAACATCATCCTTCTCAAAGTACAACTCTTCATCAAAGACACGACATTATCTCACGACATTCTAGCTCTTCGACAACAAAAAGGATCCTCTCCATAGTCCATACGTTCAAATGGATCCGGATCCTCTCTATTTCTGATGAAATGACGATCAATTTCAAGATTTGATGGACAAAACTTGATGACAATACATCTAAAGATTAAGATTTTTGTATTAAAAAAATATATAAAAGAATGGGATGATTGAACCCAACAGATTTGATGGCAACCTAAACATTTAGGCTCCGTTTGGGAGGACTTATTTTCACCGGTCAAGCGGTTACGACCATAAGAAGATCCTGATTCGGAAAAAGAAATCAATTCATGCCTATATTACTGAACAGAGTTACTGAAAACTGAACAGACAACAGAAACAGCCAGATTAACCACCATAAGAAAATCATCTCATTCAATCCGAATCTCCAGTAGATTCAAAGGACTAAAAAGTAGTAATGGACGGTGCACTAAAAACCCCCTATAAAAGCATCGTTTGTAGAAGAACAATAATATTAACATGAACAGAAAAGAAACCTGCTCCAGTGAAGAAGAAACTGGAAGAAAGTATCCTATTAGATATATATATATACTCAAGAAATGCATCAAAGTTAAGCGGTTTTAGAGGGTGGCCATTTAGCGGCCTTCCTGTGAAGCGAAAATTTCGGCGAACCCAGCGGGCTTCTCAGGGATGCTTTCTTTGCTGTCATTAACATTTAGGGAGGACGAACTTTGGCAATCAGCATCCTGCCACCCCTTCACCATTTGCAGAAGAGGCTGGCTGAGTTCAATGCCAAAAGTCTCATCAGGATCATGTTCTCCTGGCTTCCATTTCTGAACCATAGAGGAAAGGACGCTGACGGAATATCCCATCTCCGGCCGTTGGCTGGGTTCCCGTGCCGTGCAGTGGCCCAGGAGCTCGACGACTTTGCATATGGACTGAAAGGTCTCCTCGTTCGATGCATCGATCTGATTGTCGACGGCATCCTTTATCATCTCCTGGTCCCACTTCTTGTTATAAAACCAGGAGACGAGGTATTGCTTCTCGTCGGCGCGACTCTCATCGATAACCATTAAGCCAGTCACTAGTTCCAAGAGCACGACTCCGAAACTAAACACATCAGCCTTTGTCGTGATTTTCCCGGTCACTGCAGAAGAAAAGATGGGATAATAACATTTCTGTATGATGAAGGAAAAAATGCGAGAACGATGACAAGTAGAGTAAAAATAAAGGCAATGAGATCAAAGAACCTCATCCCCTTTTGTGAGGTGATAGTGTACAAACTAAATACCAAAAAGCAACACCAAACTCCAAAGTACAGAAGATATTTGACAGAGAGCAAATACATGCAGAACAATGGAAAGCATGATAGATGAATTTTCTAATCAATTCAGTATGGTTGCCTCGTTCTGATTATGCGTGTATAAAATGCCGAAAACAAGATTCTCCAGGTTCAATTAGGCTCCGTTTGTGGGGACTTATTTTCACAAGTCAAGCGGTTACGATCAAATGAACCGGACCATAATTAAGGCCTGATTCGTGCGATCGTAACCGCTTGACCGGTGAAAATAAGTCCACCCAAACGGAGCCTTAATCCCCAACAATAAAATACAGTGAAGACACCTCAACAGCCAGTTGATGACACTTTCAAAAAACACAATCTTTTCCCATTTGAAAAAAAATTAAAATTTCTTAAGTTGTTAATTTTCTTTGTTTTAGTTTAGGAAAAAAATAATAATAGAATAATTTGATGCTTGTGATGATTTTGATGGTGTCACCACTAAATATAAGTATTCCCTTAATATATAATATAGAAAAATGCATCTCTAGTATATTTCCAAAAGAATCGTGGCTCATTTCTAGTATATTTTCCAACAGAATCGTGGCTCTCTATAAGAAAGAAACTACTGGCTAAAGAAAACAATGAAAAAACATCTATTTAGTAAAGAATTACCCGCATATTCCGGAGCGAGATAACCGAAAGTCCCCGCAACCCTAGTCGCCATTGATTGGTTACCATCAGGCGCAAGTTTTACCAAACCAAAATCGGCAACTTTAGCATGAAAATCATCACCAAGAAGTATATTAGAAGATTTCAAGTCTCTATGAATATATCCTTGATTCTGAGCCAAGCTGTGGAGATACTCCATAGCTCTGGCTACATCTAGTGCAATATTAAGTCTCTTCTTCCAGGATAATGGGGTCAACCCGAGTTCTTTCCATCTAAAAAGATGCCTGCTTAAAGCACCCTGAGACATGTATTCATAAACTAAAAGCTTCTCATTTCCTTCAATAGCATAGCCCATCAGAGATACTAAATTCCGGTGCCTAACTTTCGATAAAACCGAAATTTCGGCATGAAACTCATTAAAACTTTGACTGGACATTAAGTTAAATTCCATTCTCTTCACTGCTATCACCGAGCCGTCTTCTAATTTGCCTTTGTACACTATCCCAAAACCGCCGCGCCCGAGCTCATTCTCTGCGGAGAAGTTCATGGTCGCACTACGCAGAACTTGAACAGATATTACCAAATTCCCTGATTCCATAACGGACCTGCTTGTGCGGCTGCCAATGCTGCTCTGCAAGTCGCTGTTCGTCGTGGTATAGTTTGAATTAGTGTCGAGTACAGAGACTTTAACTAAGTTACAATTCGACGGATCTGTAGGATGCACGACAACAGGAATTGAGGATGGATACGACTGTTTCTTCTTCCAGAGAATACATATTAGCAGGCCAACTATTAATATGATCAACGCGCTGATAATCGGAACAATAACTACTAAAGGTTTCACCTTCTTGGAACCAGAGGAACCATTATGTGAAGGAGAGAAGGGAACATATCCCGATGAATCACCAGGTGGTGAAATTTGTGGGCTGCCTGGGAAAACTGGCGTGCCCGGAACAACTGGGGTGTCTGGAACACCTGGGGCTCCTGGATGTTGAATTTGCGGATTATTATCGACAAAAAGTTTGACACTTTTACTGAAATTTGGAACTGGAGGAACTAGATTGTTTGAAGATAGATTCAGGAGCTTCAATGACTGCAAGCTTGTCAGCTCTGAAGGAATCGTTCCATTCAAATGGTTTCCCTGGAGATTAACACTAACAAGGTTGCTCAATTTGGCCAGAGAACTGCTTATTGTGCCATTTAGATTGAAATTTGGTAAATTAATGGTAGAAACAGTTGTGGAGGAGCATGAAATGCCAAGCCAACTGTTGCAAGGATCATTCCCAGACCAAGACTTGGCTAGATTTATAGGCCAATTCACACTCTGGAGGAAATCCAGAAGTGCTGTAACTTCTGGAGCACAGAGTAGTCCTGGTACAACTTGGCAAGTGGGATTGTTCGCGTAGGAGAAATTCGCTATGTTGTTCTTCGGAATAGGGCCAACCAGCAAGTTATTATCCAATCGAAGCGACTGCAACTGTTTCAGGGAAGTTAAGCTTGCCGGAATTTCACCAACGAGCTTGTTGTTATTGACCCAGAGACGCTGGAGAGAGGTCAACTGCCCGATAGAACCGGGGATTGATCCTGTGAGCGAATTTCCATGGAGCCATGCTTCGTGAAGCATGGTCATTGAAGAAACGACATCGAGAGATCCAGAAATCTGGCCTCCTTTCTGTTCGTTGAGCCAAAGAATCTGCAAAGGCAATCCACCGTAGCTCACCGGAATCTCGCCGGAAAGCATGTTGTAAGACAACTGAAGAACGGCAAGGGATTGCATGACGCCAAGAAAATCCGGCAGAGGGCCGATGAGGTTGCAGCCGATGAGCGAAAGATTGGTCAGCTGCGCCGAATCTCCCAAACTCTTCGGCAGGATCCAACCGCTCTCATTCAGGGGTTATTCGAAAGAGAGACGACTTCAAGACTGGTTAGCCCGTCGAAGAAATCCATAGGGATTGTATCGAACTGGTTTTCATCAAGAAATGCATACTGCAACTTCGACAATCCGCTGAATGATGGAAGCTTTCCTGAGAAATTGTTCCTCTGGAGGCCAAGATTGACAAGCTCAGTGAGCTTATTGAAGTCCTCCGGCAATGTTCCGCTCAACCCAACATTCTGCACCTGGATCTGCGCCACTCTGTTGCCGGAGCAGTAGATCTTCGGCCATTTACTACCGCACGGATCGCCGTCGTCGGTTGGCCAGTTAAGCAGCTCCGGATTAGAAAGACCCTTCCTAATCTTTTCGAGTATAGCAACATCTCCGGCGTCAGTTATTCCCCCGGCAATCGGATTCCGGCAGCATATGAAGGCCAGCACAAGAAAAACAACAAACCTAGCCAGGTATCTCATGATCGGAGATTCCTTCTATTGACATTGAGAAAATCGATACTGCAATCAAAGAAAATCATAAAAACGAAAAACAGTATGAGATCGCAAACCCTGAAATCAAAATCATCCGACAGACAGCACAAATCCGAGAAAATTAAGACGAAATCTAGCAGCATAAGGAATCTAGTGGCGATGAACGACAAAACAATACCCGGAGGATTCGCGGCGGATGCTAGGGCTGATGGCTTGTTGAAGAAGGACTTCTAATTATACTGCCGAAATAAAAAATAATCCATGCCCGTTTTGTGAGACGAGGAAGAAGATGAAAACATTGAAAAAAAAAAGATAAAGCCCTTGCGGATCTTGAAATTTGGGAAAGAAGAATTTCGTGACAGCTATTAATATCCGAATATGTTTTTAATTAGTTAATAAATTATATTTATTAATTGAGTAAATTAACCGCCTTCCCGTATTTATGGAGATATAATAACCTTTTTTAAAATACTTTGAAATTTTGAATACGCGGGTCAGAGAGAGAGAGATTAGGGTGATGTAGAAATGAGTGCTCGGCATGTTATTATTGTTAAAGTGACTCTGTCTTCTTTTTTTATTAATAATAATTTTAATTGGTCTCCAAACTAATTAATTAATTGTGGAGGTTCCTTTTTTTAAAATAAGTTACTAAAATTTATTGAATGAGCTTCAAATTATAAATACACATCTTTATTTTTTAAAGAAATAGTATGTTTTGAGTTAGTCTCAGAGTGTCCTGAAAATAAAGACTCCAGAAGACGGCAATACATCAGATCTTCCTTGAATGGCTATGAAAGACTTACAGAAGATGAATCCACATCCTTCAGCTAGTAAATACTATCAATGCCTCTTGCAGCCCATATGCTTTTAAAATATCAGGTATTATCTTCATTTGATTAAGGCAAAGTAAGATACATTGTATTTTAAAAGAGTGGTGATATTAGCAATGTATTTTTTTACTATCCACACTAACAGCTAATCGTAAGCATAGTTTAAAGAGATTGGTTATACATTAGCAGTTTTCTATTAGCAAACATTTTTTTAGAAAGCTGTCTATCGGCAAACATTCTATCATTTTTTATAAGAGTTAAACATATTAAAGGATCACCAGCTTTATGCTCCTTTTTTCTCCATTTTTTCAGAAACAGAAAAATTGAACTCACCATCCTCACTTTCGGAAGTTTTTACTAAAAAAAATTAACAAAAAACATGTTTTTTAATGCATGAGAAAGATGATTTTCTAGAAGCATGACAGATAATTTTGGAAGGATCTTTTGTTTGCTATTGCAGATGGAATATTATTCTTAATAAAGTGACTTTGTTTTCTTTTTTAATAATAATAATTTTAATTGGTCTCCAAATTAATTAATAAATTGGAGAGTTTTTTTAATAAGTTACAAAAATTTATTCAATAAGCTTCAAATTATAAATACCCGTCTTTATTTTTAAAATGAGCATTAAAGCAAAGTAAGATACATTGTATTTTAAAAGAGTGCTGATATTAGCAATGTATTTTTGGCTATCCACACTAATGATTAATCGTAAACATAGTTTAAAGAGATTGGCTATACACTAGTAGTTTTCTATTAGCAATTTTTTTTTTTAGAAAATTGGCTATTAGCAAGCATTCTATCATTTTTCATAAGACTTAAATATATTGAAGGATCATCAACTTCGTGCTCTTCTTTTCTCCATTTTTTTGGAAACAAAAAAAATTGAACTCACCATCATTACTTTCGGAAACTTTTACTAACAAAATTTAACAAAAAATATTTTTTTAAATGCATGAGAAAGGTGAAAGATGATTTTCTAGAAGCAAGACAGATAATTTTTGAAGGGATCTTTTGTTTGCTATTATAGAGAAAATATTGAGATGTATGTCATTATTTCAAAGTTCATTTCAGTAGTGTTCACGCCAGACGATGGGATAGCACCGATCTGAGGACGTAAGCGACAGTGGAGGTTTCGAAGGTGTCTCCGACGAACTTTACGTCGTCAACGTCTACGGAAATAGATGGATGGTAGTACATCTGCACGATGAAAGATTCAGCAATACGGTCCGACTAATTGAGTGCGGTGCTAATAGGAAATTTAAAAAACTTAAAAAAAATCAATTTTTTATTATGGATAGCCAAAATGCGGTGCTAATATCAGCGCCGTTTTAAAAAGAGTCTTAAGTCTTGCCATTTTTCTCATGAAAACTTTCCCGTCGTAAAACCGTCACATCCGACATCTGCCCTCCTCCTAGGCGCTGGAAGCTTTGTCCAAAACTGAGAGAAGATGTCGTCTAGATCTTCTCCGTCAAAAGCCCCACGAGGGGTGTATTCCTCCTCTCGTCGGAAGCTGCATGTTTGATCTTTTCGGTTGAAAGCCCTCAAGCAAGTTGGTTTATCTAGTGAAGTCAATGTGGGTTTATATGGGGTGTGGGATTATATGATGATATTTTGTTCTTATTTTACCTAAGATTGGCTGGGTTTTTGTGAACATGAAGATCTCTTAAGATTCTTACAAGTGGGAGGGAGGAAGATGAGGAACTGGGGGTAGTTTAGCGTTGTAAGTAAACTTGACGTTGGTTGCAATTTGCTTTCTCTATGTTTATAACAAGTTAAACTTGCTACAAGAACCTTTGTCGGAGATGGAGGACGATGGCGGAGACTGCGGAGATGAAGGTAGGATGGTAAGGCAAGGCCTTACCATAACTTGTTGAGGTATATTGATATAATGGTAACGTGTCCTTATTGGGTTTTGGTTAGGATCCGATAGGAATGCAATAACCCGTCGGGAATTTAGGATTATGCCCATAAATGCCCCCGCTGGGGGTAACGTGGAGGTTGTTTCAAACATTACAACAACACGGGATGCTTCAAGCGCAGTAACATTCTCGAAGTAAATCGTTTCTTGTGCCCTATCCCCCTCTCCTGTGTGTGTTTTTCCTTCCCATCACTCTCGTTTTCGTTAGCCAGTCACCGTTAAGGATCGTGAGGGTAGAGATTGATCGGAAGTTCTATTCCGTCGCCGATCGCAAGGGAGAAAGCCAGCCGCCGTTCGCAGTTCGTGATTTGTCAGAGAAGTCTTTCGCGATTTTTTTGCGCAGTAGCCATCTGAAAGGAAAAATCTTCTGTCTGGAAGGAGGGATCTGTGATCTCACTAGTTTGCAAGAAGGTTTCATCACATGCACGTTTTCTCGCCTTGGATCTAGCTGCCTGCTTCTCCAAAAGGAGATTTTATCTGCTGGCTTGCTGGATTCAGTGGAGCAAAGCTTGTTTTTGGTGTTCACTCAATTGATCAAGGTTCTTCGACCTCTATCTAGTGAGGATCATCCAGATCCTGTATGATTAGATCAGATTTGATTGCAAGATTTTCGAGATCTTGATCTATTATTGAGTCTTACCATGGGAACTCTTGCATTTATTGAGATTTAGTGTTCGACAATTGCATTCGGCCGGAGAGGAGGTGCTAACAAATTTTTTTGGATTGCATCTGAAGACCTTGTCGTCTCCGCACATTTAGGTGATTTCTTTATAGTTTTATGCTCGTAATTTAGGTTGCTAGTGGAATTCTATTATTTGGAAAGAGAGACAATGTCAAAAAGGAAAACTCTCATGTTCCGATGATCAAGTTGGAGAAATTCTTCAACTCAGAGTTCAGTGCCTGGAAGTGAAACACACAGTTTGACATGAAGTATTTGGACATCTTTTGCACCATGTAGTCCGACTTTGAATCATTTAAAAGAGGAGAATATGAGGAACAATGGAACAACGACGAAGATTTTTGTCGTGACTACCTGTTCAATTGTCTTTCAAACAGATTAGTAGAGAGACGTACAACAACATGAAAATTGCAACGAAAACTTCGGATGCTCTGGATGAGCAGTTCAGAGAGGAAGAGAATATGTCAAAACGTACTTGGTGGACAAGTTCATGGTTTTTACCTTCACTAAAGACAGGGAGATGCTTTCTGAAGTTGCAGATTTTGAATCTCTCGTATACAAGCTGAATAGTAAGAACATCTCTCTGTCAGATGGGCTTGTTGTAAAAGCCATTATTTTTAAGCTCTCATCGGCATGGTACTCGTTTTAAGACGGAGATGTATCAAAAAAAACATAGGTTAGCCTGAAAGACCTTAACAGTTTCATCTGCATTGAGGACGAGAACCGAACTAGATACGCTATAGAGATGGTTAGTAAGCAGAAGTCTGCTACTAACATGATTATGCATCCTAAGCGAAATCCTAAGCTTGAAAAAACTAAACTGTCCACTAGTGCACCCGTAGTTGCTGACACTAGCAGGAAAATTAAGAAATTTAAAGACAAGTGCTGCAATTGCAATAAGTTGGGTCATTGTGCTTCCGAGTGCAAGCAACTCAAAAGAAGTGAATCCAACACACTTAAGAACGATAAAAAATCAAACATGCTCTATCAGACTGCGCATGCCAATTTTGTTGTTATTATTGGAAAAGGGAAGACCAATACTGAGTGGTGGATAGATTCAGGTGCTACATGCCACATTTGCAACAATTCTATGATTTTGAAGGATGTTACCGCAGTTGATGGGACTGTGACTGTTGTGAATAGAGACACTGCTCAGGTACTCTAGACTGGGACTGTAGATCTGGTACTCTCTTCAGATACGCATTTAATTTTGTAGAATGTTAAATTTATACCTATATTAGCGGCTAATTTAGTTTCAATTAACTTGTTATGCGATACTGGTAATTCATTTAACATTAGTGGTGGTAGAGTAACTTTAATGGTTAACTCACATTTTTTCTGTTGTGCTTATATAGTAAATGAGATCTCCGGCGGACCTAGGTAGAGACACGCCCGGGCAAGTGCCCGGGCGTGATTTTGGTGAAGTTTCGTCTGACCGAGAGAGGGGCACTCATCTCACCATCTCTCTCTCCCCTCTCGCTCTCCACCTCCCTTGCTCTCTCCCTCTCTCATCTTTCCCCCTCTCGGCTCCCTCCCTCTCTCTCTCATCAGGCTCTCTCTCTCTCTCTCTCATAGCATGCTCACTCTCAATTTATCTCTCACTCTAGCTCCGACATCCTAGTGATCTTTTAAAAAGTTAAAGTTGCCCATGCCCTGTCACTTTAACACATAGGTTGTCTTCATCTTGCACACATTGGGTATGTAAAGTTCCTGTGCTGAAAAACAGAAGACGTTTGCAGTTTGCCAACTTGGACAACTCAATCTTGGAAGTACGATGGAACAGGGAGACCTGGGCTCGTCTTCTCCATTTCGCTCACCATGCCCATTGTTCTCCTCCGCCAAAGCTTCGCCTGGTACAGACGAGAGCAATTTTTCTCCATCTCGTGCCCTAATAAGCTCCCTACAGGCTACTGTACAATGATGAAGAGCGGAGCGACCTTCCTCCATCGACATACCTATGATTTCACTAGGGTTCTTGTCGGGAGACTGCATTTCGAGAGTGATGTTCAATTCCAAAGAATCATTTACTTTGTTTATTTCTTTATCTCCTTGTTCCTTCTTTTTTTAGATGGAGGTCTAATTTGCACTTTTATTTTTTTGTTTTATTATCTTTGAATTTTTATTTCTAGCCTATGTTATTTTATTTGTAGTTTAATGTCATCTAGTTTTTTTATTTGATGTAAGATAATCAAATTTGGTTGCTATCACTATTGAGAAGCAAATAAACTCTTAAGATATATCCCTTATCAAATTAAAATTGAATAAATTTTTAGTTGAATTGATCGAACTTGATTGTTGAGTTATATCCCTTTACATATCTTATATATCCCTTATCATTTTTAATAGAAAAATTATCATTTTGATTAGTGCCCGGGCCTAGAAAAAATCTTAGTTCCGTCACTGAATGAGATGTATAGGTTGAGGCTAGCAAACGAAGTAGTAAATTAAGTTAGTTCAAATCTGATAGATTCTATGACTTTATATGCAAAACTAGGACACATGAACTATAAAAAACTACTGCTGCTAGCTAAAACTCACAATTTTTCCTCAAACACAACAATCAAGTTTGATAAATATGAGATTTGTGCTCAAACCAAGTGTTGAGTATTATATCCACAATAACCTGGATTTGAAGAAGGGTCCAGTCAAGCTAATATGAATTGTGACTGTATTTGATGTTGCTTTTTGAGTTATGTACTGGCAGGTTTTCATTACTAAATACACGCCAATGTCAGGTTACAGTGGGTCAGTAGACACGGGACTATAAAATGTAATCCCTCATTGTGTAGGCCAATGTATTGACTCACATGTAATCTCTCTATTGGGGTGTACTTCTATCACAAGTACAGGAGAAGGATCAAGAAAAGAACAAGGCTTGGATTCAGAAGGACAGGAATTTGCCTAAGTAAAATTCGTCGAGTATGGCTAGGAATGCTCGTCGAATTCGTCGAGTATGCTCATTCATATTCGTCGAATTCGTCACATATACCGTCCAACACTCGCCGAATTCACCATTTGTACTTAGGGACAAATTCTCTGAGAATTGGAAAATCCTCCAAGCAAAACTCGTCGAGTATCATCGTGTATACTCATCGAATTCGTCGAATGTATCTAACGATACTTGTCAAATTCGTCAAATAAACTAGACGATACACGCCGAATCTGTCGAGTCCATTTGACGCTACTTCTCTAGATTTTTCTAAGTCTCATTCGTCGAATATTACTTGGTCAAGCGTTGAGTGCGTCGAGTGAGATAACTGATACTCGATGAATTCGTCAAGTATACCAACTGATACTCGTCGAATTCGTCGATTATGATCTCCACCTTGACGTTGAGTGATTTGTCGGCCTGATCGGATTTGTCTAAGTCTTATTCGTCGTATATCTTAGACCATTCATCGAGTATACTTATGATACTCGGCGATACTCGACGAATTTGACTTAGGGAATTTTTCCAAATTATTCAAAATTTCTAGTTCGAGTTCGGTCAGCCATGCACAGTGTTTTCTAGGTTTCGTTTTTAGAAATTTATTTCTAATCATTGGCTAGGGATTCACTATAAATATGTAGGATGAATTGTTTTCCAATTAATCGTGTTATTGATCTCATTTCAAACATAGAAATATTTCCAAAACCGGATTTCCGCCGATCAGAATGTCGACTCACAATAAATTCACGAATTCTCTGATCGGCCTCTGACGTACAGTGTGATTCATCTTCTTCGACATACACGACTGGATCGATTCTCTCTCTACAGATCTATACTCCTCCAGATCAAGTTGTTTGAAGATTCAAGGTCCTCGAAGATTTCAGATTCTCTCGTGTTCTCCAAGCAATTTCAAGATCCATTATTTTCGAAGAACGACGGACTGTACTTTTCAGATTTTGTGTAATATTGTTGTAATATTCTTTTACATATTGTAGAAGATTTATCTCCGAGTTTGTAGATTCATTTGTGGATCGAGTTTGTAGATCCATTTGTGGATCGAGTTCATAGATCCGGTTGTGGATCAAGTGGTAGGAGCGTTGTGTCTCTGAGTTGTATGAGTGCGGCTCTGAGGTGTAAGATTTGAAGAAACTCTGAGTTTGGTGAAGTAGCTGAATCTAGCCCTTCGTGGTAGATAGGCGAGACGGGAAACTGGGCGTACCCAACTCGGGGAACCACTATAAATCTCGGTGTTTCTGTGCTTGTTTTTTTAAAAGGTATTTTTATCCCGCGAAAAGACACAAACATCACATATTCACCCCCTCTAGGTGATTTAGGTAGACGCTAGATACTTTCATCAAGATAACTAGAACATATTTTAGTCAGGTTTCTAGGAGTACACAATTGCTAGAGTTAATACATTCTGACATATATGACTATAAAAGCAATGTCATAAGAGGAGGTCAGAAGTATATGATAACCTTTATCGACGACTACTCCAGTTTTAGCCACATTTATCTCCTTAAATGCAAAGATGAAGCTTTTGTATTTTTTTGTATGCTCAAAAATAGGGTTAAAAATCAACTCGACATGAAAATTAAGATTCTAAGAAGTGATAGAGGAGGAGAATATATATTAAGGGTGTTTAGAGATTTACTCCCCAACAATGACATTATCCCTGAAACCATCGCCCTATTCTCACCTCAATCCAAAGGTATCTCTGAGAGCAAAAATAGAACTTTAACAAAAAATTTGAATTCCATGTTGTTGACTGCTGACATGCCTGCGGCCTATTGGGGTGAAGTTGTTCTCACTTTAAATTATATTCTTAATAAAGTTCATCATATAAAGTTGAAATTGATTCTCTACGAGCTTTGGTTTAAGAGACCTTTTAGATTTGAAAATCTTAAGACTTGGGGTTGTATTCGCTTATGTTATGATACCTGAATATAGAAGAGCTAAGATTGGACTTATGGCAGACACCTGTGTCTATCTAGAATGTGTAGAGGATAATACTGTAGACAGATTTTTAGATCTTTCAACCAATACTGTAATAGAATCTAGAGATCCTATTTTTTGAGTATAAGTTTCTTAAAGATAAAAAACCTAACACTTTTAGGTCTACCAGACACTAGTACTAAGACTGTTGTTGAGACAGAACTAAGGATCTCTGACAATGAGCATATAAAAACTAGTGGTTTTACATCTAAAAGATTATCTAATAGAGAATGAGTGCCTAAAAACTTCAGTACAGACTTTGTGACTTACCAATTTGAAGTTGATCCATCTACCTATAAGGAAGCGATGCAATCTAGGGATTCTCTATTATGGAATGATATTATAGATGATGAGATAATTTTTCTCTTACAAAACTACATTTGGACGTTGATTATTTGCCCAAAGGGGCTAGAACCATTAGAAGTAAGTGAGTTCTGAAAAAGAAGCTCAATCCTGGTGATAGTATCGCCAAATACAAATCATGTATAGTTGTCAGAGGCTTCACTCAAGTGAGTGGTGTACTGATTACTTTGATATATACTCACATGTCTATCACATTTAGACAATCAGGATACTTTTTATGTTAGCATCTATTGAACATTTAACCGTTCATTAGATGGATGTCAAGATTGCATTTCTTAATGGAGATCCGACTAAAGAGATCTATATGCACCAACTTGAATGGTTTGTTGTAAAAGGTCTAGAAAATAAGATCTGTAAGTTGATTAAGTCACTCTACGGATTGATGCAATAACCAAAATTATGGCACGAGAAATCTGACACTTATGTTAAAACCATGTCAAATCTAGCTTATCAGATAAATGTATGTATGTAAGAACAAGTTCAAATAAAATTACAATTATATGCTTGTATGTTAATGACATGCTAATTTTAGGTATTGATCAGTCTGAGGTGGAAGACATGAAAGTTATCTTGACAAGACAATTTAACATGGATAGACTTAGGTGTGGTGAAAATAATCCTAAGAAATTGAAAGTGAACTTCATTAAAAAGGGTATTGCCCTAATTTAGAGTCACTATATTAGAAATCTACTAGAAAAGTATGGTTACGATAATAACAAAATATAAGACTCCATACGACTACAACAATAGATTGAAACTAAATGAAGGCTCATCTATTAGATAGTTAGATTACTCTAAAATCATAGGAACTCTCATGTATGCTATAACCTGCGCTAGTGTTGAAATCAAAAATCGGTATCTATGGAGTTCGGGACCCAAGCAGGGGGCAACTTGTACCTACTTCATTCAAGCGAGAGCTTTTGGCTGATCTCACAGAACTAAGGAATAGACCATGGGCTGCAGCGCAGAGGTCTCACCACACACCCGAAAGATCTTAGAGCGCTTCCCCTCCCTATCCAATGTTGATCTAGGCTCCTTGGGGGAAGAAGAAAGCATGAATCTCCTCCTCTCCAAGGTAATTTAAAAGTTTATTTATAGTTTTTTGAGTCTGGTCTGGTGATAGTGGGATTCCACCTTTTTGTTATACTAAACGCAGAACAAAACGGTCTGCCAATATCATAACTCTAATGTTTGGAGGGGATATTAGCGGACCTAAAAAGGTATCATGGAGTTGGCGAGTGCCCGATGAAGCTATGACTCGCCACTCGCCCTAGGGTGCCTAGCTCTCACCCCTAGGGGATGCACTCACCCCAGGGCGCCTGGATCTCTCCCATGGGAGGCTGCACTCGCCACAGGGTGCCTATATCTCGCCCCTAGGGGCTGCACTCTCCCTAAGGTGCCTGGATCTCACCCCTGGGGGTCTGCACTCGCCCCAGGATTCCTGGATCTCGCCCCTAGGGGCTGCACTCGCCCCAGGGTGCCTGGATCTCGCCTCTGCGGGGCTCCACTCGCCCTAGAGTGCCTGGATCTTACCCCTGGGAGGCTCCACTCGCCCCTGGGTGCCTGGATCTCGCCCCTAGGGGTTGCACTCGCCCCAGGGTGTCTGAATATCTCCTATGGGGGATGCACTCGCCTTAGGGTGCCTGGATCTCACCCATGGGGACTACATTTGCCCCAGGGTGCTTGGATCTTGCTCCTAGGGGCTGCACTCGCCCCAGGGTGCCTGGATCTCGCCCTTGGGGCTGCACTCACCCTAGGGTGTCTAGATCTCGCCCCTGGGGGCTTCAATTTCCCTTGGGGGTCCGATCTCACCCCTGGGTAGGTAAGGTCCTCTAGGCCCTCCTCGGTCGTCTTTGGTATTGGGTCCATTGCCCACAATATTCTAGATTTGAAGAAGTCAATCATGTCAATGACATACACACAAGCTGTATTTGATGTGTGTTTGAGTTTATGCGTGCATGTTAGCCCTTATCACAATGATTGGACAAGTGGACTCAAGTAGGCTGGTGGATGGGCAAGAATAGGCAATAATTTACCTAAGTTAACAGGCATTGAGTGAAGCAAGCTCACTCAACACTAGATGCCTTAAGGAAGAAAGCTGGACAGAAAAATTACTCTAAATCCATAGGCGTTGAGTGAAGCAAGCTCACTCAACTCCAGATGTTAAGAAAAGCAGCTAAGTCCACAGGCGTTGAGTGGAGCAAGCTCACTCAACGCAAGAGGTAAGGAAAGATGTTGGCTAACAAAAAATGTGGCCAAGTTCACAGACGTTGGGTGAAGTGTACTCATTAAATGCTATACAGCTAAAAACTGTAAGACGAGCTAAGCCTAAGAAGAAACAACAAGAAAGTGGCTAAGTTCACAGGAGTTGAGTGAAGTCCACTTCACTCAACGTCATAACATCTAAATCATTGAGTATAGCTCAGACAGTCAACGCCACAAAAAATCTGTGTAGTTATTTGACTAAGTCCACATGCGTTGAATGAGGTAATCTTATTCAACGCCATGTGATAAAAAGCATTGATTGATTCTCATCCAGTCAGAGCCAGTGTTTTCAGACATAGAAAATTGGTTAATTCTAAATGCGTTGAGTGTAGCTTACTCACTCAACGCCAGATAATAGAAGAATATCTGTTAAGTAGTTTGGCGTTGAGTAAAGCTTACTCACTCAACGTCAAGTGAGAATATCTATCTAAGTAATATGACGTTGAGTGATGAAGGCTCACTCACTGCCTAGTAAACAGAAAGTTTGGCCAAGGCAAAAAGCGTTGAGTGGACACAATGCTCTCAACGCCTAGAGGCAGAAACCGTTGAGTGATGAAGACACACTCAACGCTCACAACGCCAAAGTAAAAAAGTATTGAGTGGACTCAACACACTCAACGTCAAAGCAAAAAGTGTTGAGTGGACTCAACACTCTCAACGCCTAGAGACAAAAAGATTTCTTTAAGTGTTTTGACGCTGATTAAAGGTTGTTCACTCAACGTCTAATGACAGATAAAACTTTTTCTAAGTGTTTTGGCATTGAGTTGAATGTTGCTCACTCAATGCCTAATGACAAAAATTTTTCTAAATGTTTTGGCATTGAGTGAAGGTTGCTCACACAATGCCTAATGATAGGAATTCTATCTAAGTGTTTTGGCATTGAGCGATGGTTACTCACTCAACGTATATACTATTGATGCTTGATTTTGCCTAAGTCCGCAGATGGCTGGCGTCAACATGAGTCAACAAAAGTCAACAAAGTCAACAGAGTTCAAATTCGTTACGGGAAAGATGGAGTAAGCCATTGATGGCACCAACGGCCAGCTTTTGTCGTATTCTGCAAATGGAAGGTGGTAAATCAGCAATTAAGGCTGGGCCTCACATCGCAAAGAGCTGTTGATCGGCGGAATAGAAAAAGTAGGATCGACGAAGGAGAAATCAAAACCTTTTAGGGTTTGGTCTTTTCGCAAAGCGGCGGAACATCTTCATCCCCCTCGCCATAGTTGCAGAGGTCAAGGCTGAAGTTCAAATCGACTAATCCAAAAGGTCTTCAAGTTATTTGTTGACATCTCCATCATCAACAACAAGTTCAAAGACATTTTCTCTAAAGAAGAAGATGCAACAGGTCTAACCTAGCTGTAACTGATCTGAAGTCGATCCAAGATAGCTGGTGCCATCTTCATCTGCACTAACAAGTTATTTATAGCTTCAAGCAAGATAGTTGGCATCTTTTCTATCTGCACCAGCAAGCTCAGAGTAATTCTCTGAGAAAGAAGAGGCAGCAAGGGCCGACCCTTACTGCAGGTACTTCACAGATCTAGCCAATCTTTTCTGAAGAACATTCTCTGAAAGCTGTGAAGAAGAAAGCTTGAGGAGCAGTGATCTGAAAGCACGCTCAGAGAACTATTTCTCTGGAGTCAAAGGTAGGGTTGAATCTGTTCAGTCCAGGAAGGAAAGAAGAAGCAGAGTAGCTGTTCTGCAAGTTACTTCCGGCACAAGCCAAGATCTACTCCTGTTACTGTGAAGAAGATAGGGCTAAGTATTACTTAGTTCAGGTAGAAGTAGACTCAGGAAATATATTTCTGAAGTCAATGTTGGGCTGAGTTTATCTCACTGCAGGAGATTTGGCACAGAGAAATTCCTCTTATATTCAACTAACCCACCAACCCACTCTTCACCTTGTAAGATCTTTTTAGATCTGAGTTGTAGGCCTGATCTATATAGATAAGAGTGTTGGATTCCTGTGAGAATCTGAGTTGTAGCCTAAATTTATAAAGGTTGAGTGTAAGATCTAATTGTGGATCTGAGTGGTAGGGATGTTTAGCCTGAGTGTAGGATCACTGGTTGTTCTGAGGTAGGACTCCGTTGAGAATCTGAGAGTGGGGTTTTGACCTGAGTAGTAGGATTCAAGTGTGAATCTAAGCTATATGATCCAGTTTAGATCTGAGGTAGGTGATCGGTTGATCACTGAACAGTGGAGATTTAAAGCCTGAGATTGTAAGAGAGAAATTCACTTTGAGGTAGGATCCTTTGTGGATCTGAGGTAGGGATGTCCTCCCAACCTGAGTGGAAGAGCCTTTGGCCTGAGGTAGGTGATCAGTTGATCACTGAGTTGTAGGGGCCTAGTGCCGAGGTGTAAGTCTTGGAGGAGACTGAGAGATCCTGAGGGATCTGAGCTGTAAGCTCTTAGGAGTTGGGATTGGAGAAGTGTCATGTCTAACTAGAAGTTAGAAAGATGGGAGGGAAAGTGGACGTACCTATAATTTGGGGAACCACTATAAATTTGATGTGTTGTATGTGTGTGCTTTTCTGCGTCTTTCTTTGTTGTAGGTTATTTAGTTCTTGAAAGTAAAAATATATTAACTCACCAAACAATTAAAGAAAGAAATTAAAAGAAATTAATAAGAGACAAATAACCTATTCACCCCCCCACCCTCTAGGTGATTTAAATATCCTTGAAACAAAGACTTTCAAGTAGTATCAGAGGGAGGTTACTCAAAAAGGACTTAAAGTCTGAGTAGAGCTCAAAGGATAACTAAAAGGTTAGTGCTTGTAAGTTCAAAAGAGAACCATAAGAAATGGAACTTCAAGTCTGCAGCAAATAAAACTTAGGAGTTGGAAAGATAGGATCAGACAGATCATGGAAGCCATTGATCCTAGAGTCTTGACATCAGATGCAAGTATCTAGACCCCAAAGAGCTACGGTGAAATGACCGAGGATGAAGTCATCCTGACTGCTATGGACAAAAGATCGAGCAATAGATCATAGTAAGTGTCATAGATGACTCCACCTTACAGATCTTGGTCCACTGCATGACAGACAAAGAGATGTGGGATTCTCATACTGTCTATATGGAAGGGACAGATAAAGCCAGTCTTCCTGACAGTGATTTAGAGTTTGAAGAAGAAGAAGAAGCCTTCATTGGGATACTTGTTGCTATTGCAGATAAAGCTAAGGATTGTCCTGATGTTGGGACAAGCAGCGGGGCCCCTCTATCACACTCAGACAGTAATTCAGAGGTGGATGATGAAGATAATGCAGATGGCAACTGTTGTTATGGGATAATAGCCATGATAGAAAAAGAATCATGTCAGGATCAGCCTGGTCCAGAAAAGGTACATTCTTTGTCTAGTTCTTCCTACTGTTTAGATTATGAGGCAAGTACAGATTCTGATGCATCATCATCCAGTGATGAAGATGACTCTGAATCTGAGGAAGATATCAATCAATTGATTGATAAGTATGGTAAACTTCTAGAGTCTTTGAGGATAAGCAAGAAGTTAGTCAACAGGCAGGCTGAGGAGATTACCTCCCTTCAGTTAACTGCTTCCTAGTAAACTGAGATAACATCCTTGCTGGATCAGAAGATTGGGGAAGTGTGCCAAATAAAGTCCATCTCAGTCATCCAACTTGAGACCATAAGCCAAAAGAACAAGATCATCCTGGATCTTGAAGAGGAGTTCCTTAAGGAGAAAAGGATAGTAGCTAGTTTCTCTAAGCCAAGTATTGTGTTGTGTTGAAATCGAAAACTCGATCTCTTGTGGAGTTCACCCTTGGGGAAGGGGTGATCGCGCACCTACTTCTCTCCTGCAAGCCGAACTGCAAAATTAAATGGGAACTGACCCAAGGGCTTGGCGTGGGGGTCCCACCACACACCCGAAAGATCTTTGAGCGCTTCCCCTCCTTAGCCAATGGCCGAGCTAAGGCTACCTCAGAAAGTGCAAGAAAATTTAATACTTATAAGCGTGCCCTCTGAGGTGCCCTTGGGTCTTATTTATGGATTTCTGAAAAAGCCTGTCAATAGCCAAACTCCGCTATTTTGAACTATGTGCAGCCCAACTGGGTTGCTAATAGCATAACTCCGCCCTTCTATCAAGCTATTCGCACCCTTGGCAAGGGCAAAATGGTAAAAAATATCTCATAGGAGACTGGGTGAGTGGAGCAACATCACTAACGCCAAAGCCAGGAGGGCGCCGAGAGCGTTGAGTGGAGCGGCGTCACTCAACGCCAAAGTCAGAAGGGCTCCAAGAGCGTAGAGTAGAGCAGTGTCACTCAATGCCAAAGCCAAAAGGGCCTCGAGAGCGTTGAGTGGAGCAGCGTCACTCAACGTCAAAGCCAGAAGGGCACCGAGAGCATTGAGTGGAGCGACGTCACTCAACGCCAAAGCTAGAAGGGCACCGAGAGCGTTGAGTGGAGCGGCGTCACTCAACGCCAAAGCCAGAAGGGCGTCAAGAGTGTTGAGTGGAGCTGCGTCACTCAACGCCAAATCCAGAAGGGCCTCAAGAGCGTTGAGTGGAGCAGCATCACTCAGCGCCAAAGCCAGAAGGGCGCTGAGAGCGTTAAGTGGTGCAGCGTCATTCAACGCCAAAGCCAGGAGGGCGCCAGCGGGGGGCAAAGTCTGAATGAAGTCTCATAAAATAGTTGGCGAGTAACCCTCTGATACCTTCACTTGCACGAGACAGTCTGGGATTATTACTACAAAAGAAATTCCAGAAGACTTGGGTTCGCCGAGCTTTATTCGGCGAATCTAGGATTCTAACTCACGAGGTCAGCTCGAAGAATGCCGAGCTCCGATCCACAAACGCCAAGCTCCGATCGACAAACGTCGAGCTCCGATCGACGAACACCGAGCCCCACTCGACGAACAGCGAGCTCCGTTCGATGATTGTCGAGCCCTGCTCGACGAATGTTGATCTCAACCCGAGCTCGGTCCGGCGAAAATCCGATTTGGTTCGACGAACCCGGGCGGACGCGGGCTGGTTGGGCCAGCTCGCACAGCTTGCTCGCCTAGCTTCGGCGGGAGCGAGCTGGTAGTTTTAAACTTGCCCGCATGTTGTTCTGGAGCGGACAGGTCGCCTTGGTCCGCTCGTCTTATCTGGTGGACCCACTCGGCGAACACGGGGTTGTACACAATCCCCGCTCTTTTTGAGCTTGACCAAGCTCGAAAAAAATCATCCAACTCACGTGTTCGGTAAGTGCTTTGCTGAGCTGTCAAGGAATCTCTTGGTGGGTCCCACCCTCATGCTATAAATATGTCACCGGGCCCTCTGAAAAAATCATGCCTTCTTTAGCCTTTTCAGTGATCTGCTGCTGCATGATGCCTGCGATTTAGGAGATGCGAGCCCAGCTAGCGGCCGCAAGGGAAAAGACTAGGGAGGAGGCTCTTGAGGATGCCCCGTGGCTGGCACGCGGATCGCCCGACCCCCTCTTCAGGCTGATAAAAGGAAAAATTATCAGGCGATCCCCGACAAATGACCCCCCGTGCTCCAACTCGGCGGCTGGCGCTGAGGTTGTTCATCAGATATGTGTATCCCTTCTGATTCGTCACTTTGCTTCTGACTTCTCTTTCCGTAGGTGTCGCCGCATGAGGAGGGAGGCAGTGGGGAAGGGGATCATTCCCTCTCGCTATCAACTGAGCTGGTCGCTAGCCCCTCGGGCCTGGGAAATTCCCCTCCAGAGACATCCCCGAAGCCAATCCCTCCTGGGTTGGGAAAATCCTTCGCAGTTCTTGAGGAATGACTCTTTCAGGGCCGGCCGGGCTCTTCTCGGCCACCAGCTGGTGTGGGGAACGTGTCGACTCCGGTGAGCTCATACTCGAGCCTGTGTTACCGTCCGCTCTGTCTGACTGAGCGAACAAGAAAAAGCAGACCAAAAATTTGGAGTAATGTAAACTTTATTATCCAAAAGGTATCAATTACAATGATATAACCTCCCATTTACAGAATGGAGAAGATGAGAGAGATTACAATTAAACAATGTGGGACTAAAAATTTACAAGTATATGCGGCTTTACAAATAGACAAACTGGACAAGTCGTGCAGTTAGACAAGCCGGCTAACCGCCCGACAACCAACATGAGGAGAGAACAAGCATCATAGAGACCAAGCCGCCACAGGAGACCGCTAGACCGCCCAGTCTCCAAGTTGTCTGAGACAAAGCGCCAGACCGCTGGGATACCAAACAGCAACAACCCGGCAGACAGGCCAGCTAGGATAAACTACCAGACCGCCCGGTCTCCGAACAGTAACATACTGTCTGGCCTCCATACTGCAACACTCCCCCTCAAGCTGGAGCATAGATATCAATCATGCCCAGCTTGTCGCAAATGTGGAAAAAGAAAGCGGACATCGGTTTGGTGAAGACGTCTGCCAACTCGTTGTTGGAAGTGACGAACGAAGTACAAATCTGTTTCTTCAAGATCTCTTCCCGAATAAAATGGCAGTCGACTTCTATGTGTTTTGTTCTCTCATGAAAGATCGGATTTTTGGAGATGTATATCGCGGCCTTGTTGTCACAAAATATAGGAAGATGATAGTTGTAGACCTCTCCTAAGTCAAGCATGAGAGCCCGTAACCATTTCAACTCACACGTGTGGTCAACGCCATACTGCGATATTCCGCTTCTACACTAGACCTGGAGACCACAGACTGTTTCTTGCTCTTCGAACTCACAAGATTGCCTCCAACAAACGTGCAGAAACCTGATGTTGACTTGCGGTCACCTTTGTCATCAGCATAGCTCGAATCTGAGTACGCTTCAACACTTAAGTGACCATTTTTCTAAAAAAGAAGTCCTTTCTCTGGTGTTGCTTTAATATACTCCAATATCCTCAAGGCAGATTCTAGATGACACTCCCCAAGAGCTTGCATGAACTGGCTCACCTTGCCAACAACATAACATATGTCGGGTCTAGTTATCGTGAGATAAATGAGTTTGCCAACCAGACGCTGGTACCTCATAAGATTAGATAGAAGAGGTGAGTCATCTGTCCAAGTTTTGTCTTCTCCAGTAGCCATGGGACAACGAGTAGGTTTAGCACCAGTCAATCCTGTCTCCTTTAGAAGATCAAGAGCATACTTCCATTGGGAAAGGACCATGGAGTTGGGCTTCCTAGAGAATTCAATCCCCCAGAAAGTATTTCGGGGAGCCCATATCCTTTGTGACCAGGTGTAGACGGAGGTGTTTCTTTGTCAAAGTTACCCCATCCTGGTCATTGCCAGTAAGAAGAATGTCATCAACATAAACCGCAAGAACTATCAGACTAGAGGCAGTTTTCTGAACGAACAAGGAGTGATCGGCTGAACTTCTTGCAAAATCAATGGCCGTAACAATGCTACTAAACTTGTCAAACCAGGCACGAAGGCCCTGTTTTAGACCATAGATAGCCTTCTTTAGCCGACATACTCGTGTCTCCACCTGAGCAACATACCCAGGAGGTTGCTTCATGTAAACATCTTCCTGCAGATCACCATAGAGAAAAGCATTCTTAACATCCAGCTGCGAAATGGGCCAATCCTTGTTGACAGCGATAGAGAGAAGGACCCGAATGGTGTTGAGACGAGCAATAGGAGAGAAGGTGTCGAAGTAATCAACACCATATGTCTGAGTGAATCCTTTGGCCACCAGGCGGGCCTTGTAGCGATCCACACTGCCATCTGGATGGAATTTGACAACAAAGACCCAGCGACAGCCGACTACATCAGTGCCCAAAGGTGGGGGAACCAGGGTCCACGTTCCCGTTCAGTAAGGGTAGCAATTTTCTCATCCATGGCAGCCTTCCAATGAAGTATAGTGAGAGTTTCCTGGTAGGTGCGGGGAGTGGCAGTCACAGAGATAACCAATGCAATGCCCTACGAGAAGGAGTGAGACGATCATATGAAACAACAGCAGCCAGTGGGTACTGGGTACATGTCTGCACCCCCTTGCGAAGCGCAATGAGAAGATCCAGGTCGGCATGTTCCTCAGTAACCGGAGCATCTGTGGTGGAGAGAGCTGGCCCAGGAGAGGAGAGAGACGATCGCGGAGAAGAGGGAGAGTGGTGGTGATGAGGAAGAGAGGGAAAGAGGAGACGGTGGAGGTGATGGTGGGAAAATCACGATGGGATTAGACGGGGTGGAGGGGATGGTGGGAGAAGGAGAAAGAGCTGGAGGTGGGTCAGAGGAAAAATAGGACACTTTCTCAAAGAAGGTCACATCTGCGGAGACGTATTGTTTCTGAAGAACGGGATCAAAACAATAGTAGCCTTTTGAGTAGTTGAGTAACCAAAAAAATACATTTTGTGGCACGTAAGTCAAGTTTGTCATGTGTGGCGGAAGGATTGTGCACAAAGGCCGTGCACCCAAAGATACGCAGAGGAAGAGGAAACACATCCTTGCCTGAATATAGAAGAGAGAAGGGAGTTTGTCTGAGAAGAACCATGGACGGAATGCGATTAATGAGGTAACAGGAGATGAGGACAGTGTAGCCCCAATATGAGTGAGGAATGTGCATCTGTTGCATCAGAGTGCCGGCGACATCGAGAAGGTGACGGTTCTTGCGTTCCGCCACCCCATTTTGTTGAGAGGTGTAAACACATGTAGTTTGATGAAGAATACCATTTTGCATACAAAAAGAAGAGAAAACATTGCTAAGATATTCCTTAGCGTTGTCAGAACAAAAAATTTTAATAGACATATCAAACTGATTCTTAACCATATTATAAAAAGATGTCCATACAGGAAAAAGTTCTGAGCGATCCTTTAAAAGATACACACATGTACATCTAAAGAAATCATCAATAAACGTTACAAAATATGAACTCCCCCAACTGATGGTGACGGTAGGAGTAGGACCCCAGATGTCGGAGTGAACAAGTTCAAACGACCGGGAAGATCCACGACCTTGCTTCAGTGGGAAGGAGGAGCAGTGATGCTTGCCAAGCTGACATACATCACAGTTGAGAGGTGGACTCTACGGAGGAAGATGTGGTAGAAGCTGACGTTGAAGACGTGGAGGAGCATGACCAAGGCGAAGATGCCACTGGAGAATATCAGTAGGAGGAATATCCCTTTGCAGGTTATAACGTGATTTCCTCCTCCAAAGCCGAGATGAGCGAGGGGTATTCGCCTCTCCCTAACACAGATCCCATCTCCGAGTATCTGGGCGACCCAGCGGACTATGGCGGGGGTGAAGAAATAGGTGACATGGTTGTTCCAGAAGCACACGCTGCTACTGGCGGAGGTCTTCAACAGGGTTGACAAGGACAAGACCGAAATGGAGGAGCGTCTTGCAGTCTTGAAGGGAACGAGGCGCCCAAATGACGAGGACGGGGTTACTTCTCTCGGGGTGCACATAACGCGAGCCGAGGAGCGGCTCAGGCACTCCATGGAGCAAGTCGGCCTGGCCCAGCAGGAACTGGTGGCGGTTCACGAGTACTATTATCCTCGCTGCCCCCCCTGATCCGGGATGCAGAGGTGTGGTAGATGGAAGTGGATCTAATACTGATCTGTCTGCCCCCTCCCCGCGGTCGATTGCCGGGCTAGGATGCATCCGCACTCTAAACCGAGTGGCTCAGGAGGGCTATTCATCCTAAAACACTTTTAATGTCTGTAATAATTTGACTCTCTCGCCCGCCAATGGGCTCAACGCATGTTGCACGTTCCTTTATTTTGTTTGCCGTTATTTTTCTAGTTGAATGTGAATAAGGCGCTCCTACTCGCCTTTCACTTTTTTAAGCGGGCGCGAGGTCGTTTGGTCGGCTCGCCTAACCCGCCAATTTTATCTCGACGGGAGCGGAGCGGGAGCTCGCCGATCGCGACCCCGCACGATTCGCCTATTACTTCAGGCGAGTGCGAGCCGCAGCCCGCTCGCCTCTTACGCGGGCAAGAACCTCTGTCGAACGGTCTTCATAGCGTGATTGCGAGCCGGGAAGTCGAAACATCAGGAAACTTTTTGTTATCCGCACTTTTCCCGCCAGCGGAATGTTTTCCCGTCCTTTTTTTATTTATATAAATAGTCCATGTCGGCTCTTTCTTACCCACCACATTTAAGATTTCGCCTTCTCCTTTGCTTCCTGCAACCCTCAACTCGCCCGCCTCCTGCGAGAACTTTCTCACCTCGCTTAGCAAGCTTTCTGTGAAATAGGCAGTGGAAAAGATAAACGGCCTCTCTGAGGGGAGCTCGCCATCGCCTTGGCGCACTTTGAGGCGGGCCTTCAGCTTCCACTATGGCCGGAGGTTCGCCAGATACTGAAATATTTTGGGGTCGTCTCAGGCCAGATGACCCCGAATTCCGTAGTCGTCATGGTAAGATTCGCTTGCTTCCTGCGGGAAGAGCGGGTTGAGTTCAGCCTCGCAGTCTACCGCAAGTTGTTCTCTTTCCGCGCGAACAAGGACGAAACCGCCTATTTCTCTAGTGGCCACGTCAAGGTGCAAGAGACTGTCAATAAGAGCCATAATTGGCTCAAGAAATTCGTGTTCGTCAGAGGGGACTTCGGCAACGTACCCTTCTCGCCGGTACAGCTCAGCGAGACGAGCTATCGCCCTAGACTGGGGGGCTATGAGGCGGAGCTGTGTGGGTTCTTCACCAGGAAGAATTTGAAGTCGCCTTCCTGCGCCGGAATCTGGACAATCTCTCCCCCATCCCGCTTGGGGGAGGTAAGCTACTCGCGCTTTTCCTTTTTGCTTTGATGATTTGTCTGCTTTAACTTTTCCTTTCTCGCAGGCGAGCGAGACATTCCCTACACCCCCCTTACGAGAGCGCGTGGGTCGTCCCGACGAGCTTGCCGCGCCGAAGCTGCAGCTACCGCACATCGCGAGACCCCAACATCTGCCCCCAGAAGCGGCCCAGCCACGAACAACCTCCACCGCCTCCGCCCAAGAAGGTGAAGGCTATGGGCGGTGCGTCTACCGCGGCCCAAAGAAAAGGCAAGGCCCAGCGGCCCAACCGACCGAGGACCCCGCCCCCGCGACTGCTCCGGCCAGCGGTACCCCTAGCAAGGCGGCCGACACCTTCAGGCCGCAGGGTGAAGAGCCACCAACCCTGAAGCCGGTGCCAAGGGGCATCGTAACTTTGGCCTTGGCGAGCGGTGCCTAGACGAGCTCGACATCCCCCTCCTGCTGTGGGATAAGGAGTCAAATGGGCGATCATCTCCACCCTGCTGCCAAGCTGGTTGGAGAAGGAAACCATTAGCGGGAGGATTATAATTTCTCCTTCGGCATCTACTCGTTGGAGGACGCTGCCATCTACGACGAGGATGCTACACGGGTGCTCATCCATGAGAGCGTGCAGGCCCAGCTCTACAGCCTGGAGCTAGCCCACATGGTCGACCGGCGGTGCACTCAAATGGAGAAGAACACCCCTCGCTCAAGAGGCTGGCAGATGAAAAGTAGGAGGTTCGCCACCTCGCCCAGGAGGAGGCAGAGCGACAGAGAGAGAGGGCAGACGCAGCTGTTGCCGCCGTCGCCGTTTTGGAGGAAGAAAAGGAAGTGCTACAGGTGCGAGTGTAAGAGCTGGAGGCCGCAGCGGCTCTCCCGCCGCCCTCCAGTAGTGGCTTCCAGCTCGTGTACTACACCGAGTACGAGCTGGAGGAAATGATGCAGAAAAAAACGCTGCTGTGTGCGCGACAAAGTATACCCTCTAGACTCAACGGCGGGTCGATCTCATCAAGAGCGAGGGCACAGGCCTTTCTGCGAGCGACGTGGTACCGACATTGTTCGTGTCGGTACCTAAGCTGGGAGACAAGTCCTATCAGCCTCTCTAGGGCTTCTCACCCGAGAGCTTGCCTCGCGAATTCTCGCGCCTCTCCTCTTATGTGTGTCTCTGTTTCAATGTAAACGCGGGCTGCGTCCCGATCATGTATTTTTGTTCATCAACGAACTGTTTTCTACTCGTTTATTTCATATTTATATATTAGTGCTGCTTGTAATGCTTCTCTGCAATGTGTATTTTTTTTCCTTTTTCGTACTCGTGGCTTGCTTTTGTTCTTCCGCTCGCAGTTCCTCATTCCGTGTTTTGTCAGCGAGATCGCACGCCCCTCAAGGACTTAGCTTAGGAAGTATATGGGGCTTAGTTAACCGACCCGTGAATGGCGACCCGACTCCTTAGTCCAGATCCTCTGTGTTGCCTGCTTGCTAAAAGAGACGAGCCGACTTGGCTCGCACCCGGGCCGCCAAGTTCTATGCGAGCTTACCCTCATGTGACGCGGCCTGGGTTCTCTCCGCCTTGGCCGCTGTCTTGGGTGCTGGGTGATTACGTTGGACCTATTTTGTTAATTTTACGATTTTTCCTCGGCCATTCGGATGTCTGGGCCCCCAACTTCTATCATCACTTTGTTCATCAAGACAACCCTACCAGCTAGGTGAGAGCCTGGCAGAGGGATCTGCTCGTGGTCTGAGTAGACATCATCGAGTGACATCCAGCCCTGCCAGCTAGGTGAGAGCTTGACAGCGGGATCTGCTTGGGGTCTGAGTAGACACAATTGAGTGACATCCAACCCAGCCAGCTATGTGAGAGCCTGACAACGGGATCTGCTCGGGGTCTGAGTAGACACCATCGAGTGACATCCAGCCCTGTCAGTTAGGTGAGAGCCTGATAGCGGGATCTGATCGGGGTCTGAGTAGACACCATCGAGTGACATTTAGTCATGCCTGCTACATGAGAGTCTGGTAGCGAGATCTGCTCGGGGGTCTGAGTAGACACCATCGAGTGACATCTAGTCCTGTCAGCTAGGTAAGAGCCTAGTAGCGGGATTTGCTTGGGGTTTGAGTAGACACCATCGAGTGTAGGGGTGTGCACGGTGCGGTTTGGTGCGGTTTTGGCCCAAACCGCAACCACACCATAAGGGCTTGGTTTTTGCCCGAGCAAAACCGCACCGCACCGAAATTATGCGGTGTGGTTTCGGTTCGGTGCGGTTTTTTGCAGTGCGGTTGCGGTTTCGATGCGATTTTTAACATGTATTTTACATATACTACAAGTAAGCATCAGAACTATGAATATTGCTTAATAATTTATGAGTTTTTTATGTTTTGCTATTTTTCTCTCTTTAATTATATTAAATTACATCATTTTCTTACAACAAGTGATTTCATTTTCATAAATTTGATGCAGTTATTTGTCTTTTTTTGAAGATGTCATACCAACTTATGAACTATATATTATTTTGTGAATATCATGTTTTATAGACAAATATTTTCACACTAAACTTTGTTGCAGGAGATTCATTCATTCTTATATATCAACACTTCTTATACAATATTTTGTTTTAATTTGGATTATTAAAACTAAGAGACTGTTCTAATTGATATCCAAATTGTTTGTGTGTGGAAGAGATACAACAACACTCAAACCTTTATGCATATTGAGATTATATTATCCAGCAGGACTCGTGTGTGTGGGATCGCGTGCTTGGCTTCCCCATCGCGTTCCAGGTCTGGGTGTTGACCCCGGTGGGCCCCTTGTGGCGGAATATCCCCGCGGTTCTGTGGTCAGGGTTAATCTCACACCGCCTGCAGTCTTCTCCCCTTTGTGTTCAAGTACCCCGCCACCCTTCATCTCAACACCTGGGTTTTGAGATGAACTAATGGGTTGGCGGGTTCTAACTTGGTATCAGAGCAGGTTGTCCTGCTGCGGGGGTGTGTTGAGATTATATTATCCAGCATGACTCGTGTGTGTGGGACCGCGTGTTTGGCTTCCCCATCGCGTTCCAGGTCTGGGTGTTGACCCCGGTGGGCCCCTTGTGGCGGAATATCCCCGCGGTTCTGTGGTTGGGGTTAATCCCACACCGCCTGCAGTCTTCTCCCCTTTGTGTTCAAGTACCCCTCCACCCTTCATCTCAACACCTGGGTTTTGAGATGAACTAATGGGTTTGCGGGTTCTAACTATGTCATTATAGTGTGGTCGGCTATATGGATCATTTGTCGTCATTGTGTCATATCTTGACATATTCCCCACTAATGCGTACAACATGTTTTCCTTATAATTTTAAGCCCTTATTCCACTATAGTGTGTGTGTGGAAGAGATGATTCAAAAAAATATCTCACCTAATTATAATAACTCTGACGGTAATATATCGTATAAATATATCAACTCTTAATTAATATACTTAAATGTGACGTCACATAATTATAAAAATTCAAATACACAAAATATTCGGTGCGGTGCGGTTTTTGCGGTTTTTAAAATCCAAAAACCACACCGCGCTCGGTTTCTAAAAGTTCAAAACTGCACCACACCTAAACTACGCGGTGCGGTTTAAAAATCGGTGCGGTTTTTGCGGTGCTGGCGGTTTTTGCGGTTTGCGACTTTTTTTGGGAACAAAGGTCCAGCGGGATTGGGTGTGTGTGGGACCGTATATTTGGGCTTCTCCATCGCGTTCCAGGTCTGGGTGTTGACCCCAGTGGGCCCCCCGTGTGGCGGAATATCCCCGCCATCCCGTGGATGGATTAGTCCCACATCGCCTGTAGCGGGTGGTCCTTGGTGTTTATGTACCCCCGTCCCCCCTTACATCACCTCGGGGTTTTGGGAAGATGTGTGGTGTCGGGTGGTTTCCACATGGTATCAGAGCCATCCCGCTGCGGGGGTGTGTTGGGAACAAAGGTCCAGCGGGATTGGGTGTGTGTGGGACCGTATATTTGGGCTTCTCCATCGCGTTCCAGGTCTGGGTGTTGACCCCGGTGGGCCCCCCGTGTGGCGGAATATCCCCGCCATCCCGTGGATGGATTAGTCCCACATCGCCTGTAGCGGGTGGTCCTTGGTGTTTATGTACCCCCGTCCCCCCTTACCATCACCTCGGTAATATAGTCTCAACACACCCCCGCAGCAGGACAACCTCCCTCTGATACCATGTTTAAAACCACCCGTCACCACACATCTTCCCAAAACCCCGAGGTAATGGTAAGGGGGGACGGGGGTACATGAACACAAAGGATCGCCTACTGCAGGCGATGTGGGACTAACCCCAACCACAGTTACCGCGGGGATATTCCGCCATAAGGGGGCCCACCGGGGTCAACACCCAGACTGGAACGCGATGGGGAAAGCCCAAACATGCGGTCCCACACACACGTGACCTGCTGGCAAATATAATCTCAACACTTTTCATAATCACCCCTAATCGAGTGACACCCTCCATCTCTACCAGCTAGGTGAGAGCTTGGCAGCGGGATCTGCTTGGGGTCCGAGTAGACACCATCGAGTGACATCCAACCCAGCCAGCTAGGTGAGAGCCTGACAATGGGATTTGCTCGGGGTCTGAGCATACATCATCGAGTGACATCCAGCCCTATCAGTTAGGTGAGAGCCTGATAGCGGGATCTGCTCGGGGTCTGAGTAGACACCATCGAGTGACATCTAGCCCTACCTGCTACGTGAGAGTTTGGTAGCGGGATCTGCTCGGGGGTCTGAGTAGACACCATCGAGTGACATCCAGCCCTGCCAGCTAGGTTAGAGCCTGACAGCAGGATCTGCTCGGGGTCTGAGTAGACACCATTGAGTGACATCCAGCCCTGCCAGCTAGGTGAGAGCCTGACAGCGGGATCTGCTCGAGGTCTGAGTAAGACACCATCAAGTGACATTCAGCCCTGCCAGCTAGGTGAGAGCCTAGCAGCAGGATCTGCTCGGGGTCTGTGTAGACACCATCGAGTGACATCCAGCCCTGCCAGCTAGGTGAGAGCCCTGGCAGCGGGATCTGCTCGGGGTCTGAGTAGACACCATCGAGTGACATCCAGCCCTGCCAGCTTGGTGAGAGTCTGGCAGCGGGATCTGCTCAGGGTCTGAGTTGAATCAATGAAGGACTCGGCATATGAGAAAGCTTTATTAAGAAAAAGGGCACCTCTTACACGTTTTACGAATAAAAGCGCTTCAAGTCATCACCACTCCATGTGAGACTCATGGCCTCGCCCTCCACATTTCGGAGGCGATACCCTACTGATTTCAGGGCATCTTTTACAATGTTTGGACCCTCCCAGTTGGGGTTGAGCTTTCCCACGGTTGTTGATCTTCCTGTGGCATCTACCTTCTTCAAGACCAAGTCTCCTTCTACAAATTGCTTGATTCTGACATGCTTGTCAAAGTACTTGACCATCCTCCGCTTCACCTCTTCCTGCCGGATGACGGAGAGGTCACGCAACTCCTCCACCATGTCAAGGGAGAGTCACAACTCCTCCCCATTTTCGGCCGATCATACCTCCCTGCCTTCCTACGTCGTAACCACCCAGGGCGTCTGGACTTCAAATTCTATGGGAAGTACCGCCTCATATCCATGAGAGAGCTTGAAAGGGCTCTCCCCTGTGGCTGTGTTGGGGGTGGTCCTCAGGGCCCAGAGGATCGAGGGAAGCTGCTCCACTCAGCTCCCCTTTAGGTTTTCAACCTTCTTCTTTAGGAGGTTCACAATAATCTTGTTTGTCGCCTCCACCTGCCCGTTGCTCCTAGGGTGGTGGACCGAGGAAAATCTGAGGTCAATTCCAAGTTGCTTGCAGAAGCTGGTGAATTCCGCGCTGGCGAACTGAGGCCCGTTGTCCGTGACAATAGCCTGGGGTAGACCATGGCGGCAGATGATCTCCCGCCAAACAAAATTTTTGATGACTTGGGAGGTCACCTCCTCTAGCCATTTGGAAAAATAATCTATCATCACCAACAAGAACCTCCTCTGCCCGCTGGCCTGGGGAAACGGTCCGACCAAATCCATTCCCCAAATCGCAAAGGGCCAGGGGGTCGTGATGCTCTTGAGGCGTTGAGCTAGTTGTAGTTGGAGGGGGAAAATAACTGGTATTTGTGACACCTCTTTGTGAATTCCGCAGCGTCATGGCCCATGGTAGGCAAGAAATATTCTTGTCTGACAATGCTCCCTTCCAGAGTCCGGCTCCCGGAGTGGCTCACACACTCCCCGGAGTGGACTTCTTCCAAGATCCTCTATACTTCCCTCTCGGCCACGCAACGGGCCAACATCCCCGTGAGAGTCTTCTGATACAACTGCCCGTCCTAGAGGAGATAATATGTCGACTTGTACATGAATTTCTTCTTGTCCATCCCTCTGGATACTCCCCTGTGGAGAGTGAAAGTGAGGGATAGATAGAATTTACTCTAGGGGGGTGAATAGAGTATTTAAAAAATTGTTTAGATTTATTGCGGAATTAAAATATTGATACTTATGTGAAAGAGGGAAAAGCACAAGAAACTATCACATCACAATACAGAAATAAAACACAAAGCAAACCAGACGACACACGAAATTTATAGTGGTTCCCCTAAACTTGGGTACATCCACTCTTCTACCACCCTGGTAGGAATCCACTTAGGTTTTTTATCAGGTGCCCTATCACCACAAGATCTGCTTCAGGTAGATCTAGAAACCCTTCAGGCTTTTGATCAGGTGCCTAAAAATCAATAGGTTTTTGATCAGGTGCCCAATCACCAAGGAGTTTACTTTTGAAGGGAGTAATAACCCTGTACAAGAGAGGTTAAAGAAAAGTAGATGACGGTCTTCTCTTTCTCAAACACAATGAGAAGACTATGTGGATTTTTGATGATGTCAAAGCTCCCCCTGAGATATTGAGTAGATTCAGGAAGATGAAAGCTTTGTCCAAGGTGTAGGTCTTCAGATTGATGTTGATTTCCAACAAGCTTTCTTAGATCTGTACACTGATGTTGATTTCAGCTCTCTGTAGATTTTTGAAGCCTGAAGAAAAGAAGAAGACTAGAGAGAATTTTGTGTTGAACAAGTTCTTCTTCTTCCTTGTTTCAGCAAAACGCAAGAGGCCTTGAGAGCAAAAAGATTGTTTTCTGACTATCTGTCTCAGTGATTCTTGTTGTCTCTTTCTTTTTGAATTCTCTGATTTAGTCAGAATGACCAACGGCCTGAATTTGAATTCTCAAGACAGTACTTAATTCTCTGCAAGAATTTAGGAGCAAAAACGTCTAGAATGGCTGGCAAACATAAATGCACTTCCATAACTGTCTTTACAGAATATTCTGTGAATTCCATAATTAATGCTTCAAGAAATACGGCTATCAGACTTGAGAATGTCAGCATTAATTATCAGAATATATTTGCCTTAAAATAATTTATCATAACCAAAATAAATACTTCTGACCGATCTGAGAGAACTGATAACTGAAGGCAGCATAAAATCGTAGAGCTTAGTTCAGAGATCGTCGACCTGAGAACAACTATCGTAGATCTGAGATAACTGCTGAGAAGCACAAGATCGTCGACCTAAGCTCGTAGATCATCGAGCTCAGTTCAGAGTAGAGAACTCTGAGATCGTCGATGGGAGATCGACGATCGTCGAGCTGAGTTCGACTATAGTCGAACTGATGTAGATAATCCATAAAATCTTTCTGAATCTCAGTCTAAGTCCACTACAATGCTGGTCTGCACAATCCTAACCTAAAAGGATCTAACTAAGACTAGACAAGGACCCAGGCTATACATGGGGGTCAAAACATCCTAAGAGTGAACCTAGCACAAATCCAAACAAGGGTTCCAACAGAGAGGAAAATCGTGAATGGGTCCATCCACAAGGGGTGTTGATCTACTTTCATCAGCTCCCCCTCTTCGATGGAAGGGCAGAATAGATCTGTGATGGTACACCCCGCCTTGGGACCATGCTTTGCCAGTTGATCGACCTGCTCGTTCTCCTCTTTGGGCACGTGTCGGATGGAGAAGGTCTGAAATGTGCCGATGACCCCTTTCACTTTTGCTAAGTATAGCTGAAGAGCAGACTCTCTCGCCTCGAACTCCATATTGATCTGGGAAGCTGCCACCATGGAGTTAGTGAGGACCTCCACATCGAGCACCCCCAGCTCCCTGGCCAGGAGCAGCCCGCCTATTATGGCCTCACACTCGACCTGGTTATTAGTGATGGGAAAGTGCACCACCACCGTCTGCTCGATTCTCGTTCCTTATGGGCATTCCAAGATTACTCCCACCCCCATGGAATGTCTCCCCGAGGCACCGTCTACCTTCACCTTCCACGAAGTTGTTCGAGTGAGGTTCTCCTCCGCCACCTCGACCACGTAGTCAGCCAAAAAGTTGGCCATTACTTGGGCCTTGATCGAGAGGCGGGGGACGAAGGACATGTCGAACTCACTAAGTTCCACCGACCACTTAGCTAGCTGGCCCGAATGCTCCACGCCCTCGAAAATGTTGCGGAGGGGATGGTCAGTCACCACTCGGATGGAGTGTGCCTGGAAGTAGGGCTGGAGCCTCTGGGCCGAGATGACCGGGGCGAAGGCCAGTTTTTCCAAGATGGGGTATCCAAGCTTGGCCTTCCTCAGAACCCGACTCACATAGTATATGGGGAGCTGCCTCTTCCCCTCTTCACGAACCAGGACGGAGCTCAAGGCCTCTGCTCCGACCCCAAGATACAAGTACAGGTCTTCCCCTTCCTTCGATCCTTGGAGCAGTGGAGCCCGGGTCAACTGCCTCTTCAGGGCCTGGAATGCCTCCTTGCACTCCTTTGTCCACTCGAATTTCTGACCCCCCCCCCTCAGCGTCTTGAAGAAGAGGGAGCATTTCTCCCCGGCCCGGGAGAGGAACCTGCTCAATCCTGCTAGCTTTCCTGTCAACCGCTGCACCTCTTTAGCATTCCGCGGCAATCTCAGCTCCATGATGGCTTTAACCTTGTCAGGATTTGGCTCAACCCTGCGTGGGTAAGGAGATGCCCTAAGAACTTCCCCATGCTGGCCCCGAAATGGACTTCAGGGGATTCAGCTGCATCTTATATTTGTGCAAGGTGGTGAAGGTTTCCTCTAGCTCCTGGAGGTGAGAGTCCACGTCTTAACTCTTGATAATGAGATCATCTATGTAGACCTCCAAGTTCCTCCCCTTTGTTCCCGGAAGACCCTATACATCATCTTCTGATAAGTCGCCCCTGTATTTTTTAGCTCAATGGGCATCATTTTGTAGCAGTAGTACCCATCCCTCGTGATGAACGAGACATCTTTGATGTCCGGGGGGTGCATCTTAATTTGGTGGTAACCTGAAAATACATCTAAGAAGCTCATTACAGGAAAAATGATGGCTGAGTCAACCAGCTCGTCGATCCAAGGTAAGGTATAACAATCCTTAGGGCATGATTTATTAAGCAAAGAAAAATCAACACACATACGTCACCGATCGTCTCCTTTTTTAACCATTACAACATTGGAGACCCAGCCGGGGCATTGTATTTTGGATACAAAGCCGACCTTGAGGAGTTTGGCCACATCCTCCATGATGGGCTCCGCCAATTTGTCCGTCGTGGACCTCTTCTTCTGTTGGATGGGGCGAGCTCTCGGGTCAAGGTTGAGGCGATGACAAGCCACGCCCGCGTCAATCCCCGGCATCTCCGCTGCGCTCCATGCGAAGATGTCCATATTCTTTTGGATGCATACAAGCATCCTGCCTTAAGACTCCGGGGTCAGCCCCCCGCTAATGCGAATCTTCTCCACCCTGCCTCCAAGGGTGAGAACCTCCATCTCCACCACCTCTTCTGCAGCCTCCAACTTGGACTGCTCCTCCCATTCTCCGACGTCCCCCTCCTCCGGGATAAGAACTTCCTTAGCTGCCGCTCCTTCTTCCGTGGACATCACCTCGGCCAACTCCTCCTGGTCTCCTCCTGCCACCTTTATCTCGGTGTAGCTCTCCACCTCCATCTCCTCTCCTCCTGCCTCATGTTCTGCCTCCTCCATTCTGCGCTCCATCTTCTCGGCCCCTTCTTGCCAGGAGATAGAGTTCACGACGGTGACGTAGCACTCCCTCGCCACTTTGGGGTCACCCCGAACCCGGACCTGGATCCCCTCGGCGTTGAACTTCAGACATTGGTGGAAGGACGAGGGGACGCAGCGGAAGGCGTTGATGAGGGTCCGCCCAAAGATGACGTTGTAGCTGTTGGGGGCATCCACGATGACAAACCTGTAGTTCCGGGACTGCCCCCCAGGGTAACGTGGAGCCCCACCCCTCCTTCTACCTCCTTCCTCTCCCCTGAAATCCAAACAGGGGGTCATCTGACGCCAGCACCCTCTTCGCTTCCACCTTCATCCCATCGAATGCCTTTTTGAAGATGAAGTTGACGGAGCTCCCATTGTCAATGAGGATCCTAGAGACGGTGAAATTATCGATGACCGTCTGGATGACCAGCGCATCGCAGAAGGGATCCTCAGGATCCGACATATCCTTCCTTGAGAAAGTAATCTTCTCCTCTGGGGGTGGGGTCTAGGATGTGGAGCCAATGCTCCGTCGATACATGGTGTGGAGGCTCGCTATAATGTCCCGGTTTAGAGCTCAGAGGCCCACGACGTAACCGTGCAGCTTGTCTCGCCCCGGTGCCCCGCTATAGGACTGCAGTCTGTGCCACCCAAACCCATCTCTGGCCTATTTTTCAGCACGACGGGTTTTTGAGCATATCAGGTTTCAAACCCAACACCTCCTTGATAAGGTACCTTCCACAGTCCTCATCACCAACTGAGCTGCTCAAAAACCCGCTATGCTGAGAAATACGTCAGAGATGGGTTTGGTTTGCACGGACTGTAGTCCTGTAGCGGGGCACCGGGGCGAGACATGCTACACGGTTATGTCGTGGGCCTCTGAGCTCTAAACTGGGAAGTTACATAAAAAGTGCAGCTCAGTTGGTGATGAAGAGTGGTATTAAAGGCTTCTTATCAAGGTCTCGGGTTCGAAACCCCGTGGCAACAATGCACGCGACCGATAAACAAGCGCGAGATGCTTTGGGGTGTACGACCTGCAGGCCTTGTATATTCCGGGTGTACCACTCGTGGTGCCATGGTCCTCCTGGGCTGCGTGGTGGGTCGGGCGACGTCGTGGGGCGGTCAAAAGGGCCTAAACCCGGGTCATTACACTCGCCTTTCGGGAAGCCTCAATCCCCCCCTTGGATCACTCTGATCCTTCCCTAGGTCCTGACGTCTGCCCGGTCTTCACATCGATCCTCCTTCGCCCGAGGCAGGATCTCCTCTATAAGACCCCCCTCCTGGATCCCAAAATACGGTACAAAGGGGGTCTTATGCCCAGAACAGCCGCCTTGCAGTAGCATTAGCACACGGGCTAACCTGTACCACAAGACGTTTATTCTGCCGGCTACAACCAATATCAATATATATGCCAACCCACCAGAATATAAACTAGAAGTCAAATCCACACAAGCATAATAGTCCAAAGTACACAAATAAGGAAGCTAATATCAAGCTTCTTCAATACCAGAGTACAACAATAAACGCCCAAAGGCTACATCAAATCGCTCAACAAAACTCACATCGGTAACCGACGGTAGCGACAACACCGTCCCTTCAGGCCCTGTCGTCCTGGCCTGGTTGTCCTGCTGCAATGTCTGCGGCTCCTCTACCTGCGGGGTGACCTCCTAAAAAGGAAGACGTAACAACTGTTAGTCAAAAGACTAAGTGGCTTCACATCCACTCCCCCGGCGACTCATCAGCACAAGGCGGAGAAAGGAACAAGGGTACAACATATAATAAGTAATATAACAGGTACAAGCAGGTGATAATAGTACAATATGATTAACATCATTTTAAGCTAGCAATTCTACATGAGCAATAACAAACCATCAGGTATAAGTATCTACAGCAGGAAAATAACTTAACTTATAAGGATGCTCATACAAGCTTATAAGTTAAGGATCGGTTTAACATAAAGTAACTCATCGTATAGGAGTGCCCATACAAACTTATACGATGAGGATCTTATTTGTGCAATGTAATGTTATGGTATGTATACAATACAATGACTCACCCATGATCACACACATGCAACCGCTATGTCGACACGGACTAGTAGTTCCCACTTTTCGAGCAGGTAGCTAACCTCTCAGGCATCAACCGCCGTGGCCAGGCGGCGATAGTAGAGCGGGCTTCTCCACTACTAAGCGGGCATCCACACTGCTTCACTTAGGCCTTCATATGACTCAATGCTCAGAACACAACAGTATAGCCCATGTGTACTATGGCCCAGCGGGAGTCTCAGGTAGATGTGCACTGAGAACCAAGCCCTGAACTGGCCTTATGTGACCCAGAAGGAGCCTCGGAAGAAAGCACTAGGACCAAGGCCAACCATTCACTTGGCACGGAAGGAGCCCCAGGACATGAACACCAAGGACCAAGCCCAACCGCCCAAATTCTAACTGTCAACTCCCGTCAGTGTGACGACTGGCATGCCCGTAGACCTGCCACACTATCCTTAACCCAGGATTATGACACCGCATGTCGACTCACACTGCATGCAAATCCATATCACCGTGGTACAGAAGGAGCCTCGGCGAAAGCACGAGAACCAAGCCCAACCGTCCACTCGGCACGAAAGGAGCCCCGGGAAATGAGCACCGAGGACCAAGCCCAACCATCCGACAATGTTGCTCCTCAACATTACCCGAACCATTGCGGTCATTAAGACTATATACAATCTATGTTCACATAACCCTAACATAACCAATTAGCATGCTTTAACCAAGTTCAATCATTTGTGAGCACATGAATAAACAATCTAAATAGTTACGATTGTTTGCTCATAACATCACCACTGATCGGGTATACAAATTCAAGTCAATCTTATCATTAATCAACTTACAACCGCTATCGTTACATACTCAATGTCACCCACAATGAAATCATTCTAATCTCATCAACATATCAAAACTTGTGTTCACAATTTCTACCACAAAAGATTGGTTCAAGTACAGTTCACTCCTCCTTAGAGCACAAGCCCTAAAACGGTCTTTACCTAGGGAAATCATCATCTCGTAAGTCTAGACTCTTTTAAGTCGACATCTCACCTAGATATAACTACAGATCTAGCACCAAGGGAGAGGGGAGGAAGCTCACCTCATTTCCTGCGTTTCCACCATTTCCGTCCAAAGATCTTGTAACTCTTCGCGACAACATCTATTCTCCTCGGCGGCGGCGGTTCTTCCCCTCTTGGACATGCTCCAGCAGTTTCTCCCTCTCTGCAGCAGTTTCTCCAGGAAGAAGGGTTGAAATGAGGAGTGAAAAAACGGCTATGGTTTTCACATCCCTTATAAGTGAAAAGTGACACGGGTAGGGACACGCCCATGTCCTTACCCGAGTCCTGCTCGGGCGAAGCGTTACAGGTGGTTGTGGAAACCACCCGTCACCACACATCTTCCCAAAACCCCGAGGTGGTAGGAAGGGGGGACGGGGTTACATAAACACCAAGGACACCCGCTGCAGGCGATGTGAGACTAATCCATCCACGGGATGGCGGGGATATTCCTCCACACTGGGACCCACCGAGGTCAACACCCAGACCTGGAACGCGATGGGGAAGCCCAAATATGCGGTCCCACGCACACCCAATCCCGTTGGACCTTTGTTCTCAACACACACCCGCAGCGGGATGGCTCTGATACCATGTTGAAACCACCCGTCACCACACATCTTCCAAAACCCCGAGGTGGTAGGAAGGGGGGACGGGGGTACATAAACACCAAGGACCACCCGCTGCAGGCGATGTGGGACTAATCCATCCACGGGATGGCGGGGATATTCCGCCACACGGGGGCCCACCGGGGTCAACACCCAGACCTGGAACGCGATGGGGAAGCCCAAATATGCGGTCCCACACACACTCAATCCCGTTGGACCTTTGTTCTCAACACACCCCCGCAGCGGGATGACTCTGATACCATGTGCAAACCACCCGTCACCACACATATTCCCAAAACTCTGAGGTGGTAGGAAGTGGGGACGGGGGTACATAAACACCAAGGACCACCCGCTGCAGACGATGTGGGACTAATCCATCCACGGGATGGCGGGGATATTCCGCCACACGGGGGCCCACCGGGGTCAACACCCAGACCTGGAACGCGATGGGGAAGCCCAAATATGCGGTCCCACACACACTCAATCCCGCTGGACCTTTGTTCTCAACACACCCCCGCAGCGGGATGGATCTGATACCATGTAGAAACCACCCGTCACCACACATCTTCCCAAAACCCCGAGGTGGTAGTAAGGGGGACGGGGGTACATAAACACCAAGGACCACCCGCTGCAGACGATGTGGGACTAATCCATCCACGGGATGGCGGGGATATTCCGCCACACGGGGGCCCACCGGGGTCAACACTCAGACCTGGAACGCGATGGGGAAGCCCAAATATGCGGTCCCACACACACCCAATCCCGCTGGACCTTTGTTCTCAACAGTGGTTACCTGAAGTTTCGATACACAAACACGGGTAGGGACACGCCCGTGTCCCTACCCGTGTCCACATGATACAGCCGTGTTCTCTGGCCGTATCCTCCTCTGGACACGCCTCGTCGAGCTCAACTCAACACACACACACACGGGTAGGGACACGCCCGTGTCTCTGCCCGTATCCTTCTCGCGGTACACTCGTCGATCTCAACTCGACGCACACGGGTAGGGACACGCCCGTGTCTCTACCCGTGTCATCTTCATACGGGTAGTGACACGCTCATGTCACTACCCGTGTCCTTCTCTGGGATAACTCGAGTCATCGACTCGAGAGTTGGTTGGATAGACACGGGTAGGGATACGCCCGCGTCTCTACCCGTGTCCTTCACGGGAACAGCGGTTTTGTTTAGACGGGTAGGGGCATACCGTGTCCTACCGTGCCATCATTCACACGGGTAGTGACACGCCCGTGTCACTACCGTGTCCTTCTCTGGACACACTCGAGTCATCGACTCGAGAGCTGGCCTCTCCCACACGGGTAGGAACACGCCCGTGTCTCTACCCGTGTCCTATTCTGTACCGATTTCTCCTCCCATTTACAAGTGCAGCCCCGCTGCCAGCACTTCTCTGAGCCCAAGTCAGCTCTCCTGACTCAAAAATGTGCACGAGGGGCTAGTGCGAATCGGGACGTTACAAATCCTATAAACAAAATAAAAGGTTTCGTCCCGAAATCAGGCTAAGGCTATGGGAGAAAAAGCATAACAGAAGATAAAATATGCTTTTAAACAAAATTACCTCGAGGAAATAATGTCGGGTAGCGTTTTGCATCAAGTCCATCGGATCCCATGTATGCTCGTCCTTTCCATGATTAGACCACAACACCTTCACCAAAGGAACACTTTTGCGGCGCAAAATTCTCGTCTCGTTGTCTACGATCCGCACCGGCTCTAGTCTCATAGACCTATCAGTCGCCACTGCACCATTAGTGGTGGGGATATATTGATCGGGCCGCAACAGCGCCTTTCGAAGTGACGACACATGGAACACGTCGTGGAGATTCTCTAGCTCTGGCAGTAACTCCAAACGATAGGCCAAGGACCAATCTTTTCCAATACAGTGTATGGCCTAACGTACCTTGGGCTGAGCTTTTTCACCCCACACACCCATGACACTCCATACATCGGTCAGATCTTCAGAAATGCTTTATCACCCACTTGAAACTCCATCATCCGGTGTTTTGCATTATAATACTTCGCTTGCCGACTTTGAGCCTCCAACATGCGATCCCATATTAGTCTAACCACCGCATCAGTATCATCAATATACTCAATTCCTAAAGCCTTTGGGTCTTCATCTTACACCCAGGACAAGGGGGTTCTACACCTTCTTCCGTAAAGGGCTTCATGGGGCGTCATGCTGATGCTAGCTTGATGGTTGTTATTGTAGGAGAATTCTACCATGGGTAAGAGCCGTTCCAACGGTTCTCCTCTATCCAACACACACAACCTCAACAGATCCTCTAGTGTTCTGATGGTCCTCTCAGACTGCCCGTCCGTCTGAGGATGAAACTGTTGGGTTTCTATAGGGTTGGCACAACACTTGTGCACGCAGCGGAAAAGTAAAACATCAAGAAAAACCCAAAGAGATGTGGATCGGGCCATAAACAGTTGAATCAAGAAGTTAACAAAACTAGGCAAAAATTACCTCGGTGGCGTTGAGTCACAACTCAACGGAGAAGCTCCAAACTTTATCTTCTTGCTAGTGGCGAGTTCTACGTGGAATAGTGTCCACGTTTCTGCAGAAGTCCACACGAGTGGGAGAACGCCGAGCTTTCCGTCGCACGGAAGATCGGGAAGGAGAAGACCGCACCTCGGCTATCCCACGGACTGCTAGGTCCGCGCCAGGAAGAGCAGCACCAGCGACAGTCGCCGGAGAAGAGGTGGCAGCGGAGCGAACGCGGCGGCGGAACAGTTTCCGCGGCGGGATCGGGATCGGCGAAGCGAGATGCGGAACAGCTTCCGTCGGGTTTCGATTCGCACAGTAGCCAAAAGGATCACTCCCGAAAAACCTAAGTGTTCTATTTATACTAGAGGTATAAATAAACCCAGGAAAATCGCTATCCGCAGACCACCCAGAACTAGGGTTCAGAATCGGCGAGAATGAATCGGTGAGAATCGGCGACAATCGGCGAGAATCACTGAGCAGGTTCAGTGAGAATCGTTCGGCGAGTATCACATTGGATCGGCGAGAATCAGAGTACAATACTCGACGATTCTCGCCGATCGTCGAGCCACGCTCGACGACACATAATGATACTCGACGATTGTCGAGCCGCGGTCGACGACAATTGTCAAGGTAGTCGATCGTCGAGAATCAGCAATTGATTCTCGACGATTCTCGTCGATCGTCGAGAATCAGCAAGGTGATTCTCGTCGATCGGCGGGAATCAGAAGACCATTCTCGACTAATGTCTTTGACCCTCGGACGACGAACCTAACCAGCCCTTCAAGGCAACCTTTGCCCAACCCGATGATCCTATAAGGCAACACTTTGCCCATAACCCTATTCAGGTCGGTGATTGGTAACCTTTACCAACACAGTCAGTCATCCAACTTCTCCACATCTCTTATGTGCGACCCTGCAGGCTCATATTGCGTTGGCAGTGAGATTAGATGTTTGACCACTTCCAGATCATCATGGTAACTCCAACAGACTCCCACTTGATCTCGAAAGTATCAAACCAAAAACCTCACAAACAATGAGCGGCATCTAGCAATGCATCATTGCTCCCCAAGCAATAAGAGTTAATAACTCATAAGCCTTTGTGACCAATGTATCAGCGTTGTCTTTGTCCCTTACATCCGGAAAGAACTAGAGGTATGGACCGTGTCACCCTCGTAATAGCTCAATCCAAGTTTTCTTGATCCAGGACGGACTTCCAGAGAATGGTGAGTCCAATATCACATATTGACTCAACCAAGCATGGCCATGCATTTCTCAGTCCAGTTCCATCAAGGGGCCCATGGATGCAACTCCTGTCATACAGGAGGACAAATTCCATATCTGCTCACACACAAACACCCAAATGATTCGTAACATGCCCAACGACCACCCTTATCATCAACCTTTCTCAAGGAAGACTTTAGATGGCATCAAAGCACGCTCTTCCTCACTTGATGAATGTTGTGACTTCAGGTCAAAGGACCACAACACCATTGTCAATTGAGACCTACTCGTGACACTATTGGATGACAATCCACAGAGTAGTCTCAGGTTGGGTCTGTCCAGTACAACTTGTTCACTAACAAGTACCCACGTGATGACTTGATATCACAATATCATGACCTGTGAGAACCGGTCATCAGTCAACACACGTGCTTGTCTCCATGTACCATCATCACCCTTAGCTTCTATGATGATACTCGACCAGGGACCTTTAAGAATGAAGCTTCAAATAAATCATGGGCTCTCACATTCAAGTCACGTACTTGATGTCCCATGGAAGCAAACATTCTAAGGGTATCTATTATGTTAACATTTAACTATCATATATAGAAAAACTCATAATAAAAGAATTTGACATTAATTATAAAAGAAAAACTAGGTACACAGTTCATCATATGAACAAGCAGCTAACAAAATACATATTTACACGCAATCCACAAGATCCTCGCTAGAGTTGATCGTTTAGGTATCGCATACCCATCGATCTAGTATGACCATCATGCTTTCTCTGCGCGAGAGGCTTTGTCAGCGGATCCGCAATATTTTCCTCAGTCGGCACTCTGCAAATGTTTACATCTCCTCGTTCGACAATCTCACGAATAAGATGAAACCGCCGGAGTATGTGCTTGGAGCGCTGATGAGATCTAGGTTCCTTAGATTGTGCAATTGCACCATTGTTATCACAGTAGAGAACTACGGGACCAACAATGCTAGGAACTACATCAAGCTCGCCGATGAATTTCCTAATCCATACAGCCTCCTTCGCTGCATTAGCTGCTGCGATATACTCGGCCTCTGTTGTAGAATCAGCAACTGTCTCTTGCTTGGAACTCTTCCAGCTAACAGCTCCTCCATTTAGGCAAAACACAAAACCTGACTGAGACTTGGAGTCGTCTCTATCAGTTTGGAAGCTAGCATCCGTGTAACCGCTTACAACGAGCTCTTCCTCTCCACCATACACCAAGAACACGTCCTTAGTCCTTCTCAAGTACTTCAGGACATTCTTGACTGCAATCCAGTGACACTCACCGGGGTCTGACTGATACCTGCTAGTCATGCTCAAAGCAAAGGAGACATCGGGTCGAGTACATAACATCGCGTACATGATTGATCCAATTGCCGAAGCATATGGAATCAAGCTTCATGCGGTCCTTATCTTCACAAGACTTCGGACACTGGTCCTTAGAGAGATTCACACCATGAGACATGGGCAAAAATCCTTTCTTGGACTCAAGCATGTTGAACCGCTTCAACACCTTTTCGATGTACGTACTCTGGGTCAAACCCAGCAACTTCTTCGATCTATCTCTATAGATCTTAATACCAAGTATATAAGTCGCTTCACCCAAATCCTTCATTAAAAAGCAGTTCCCTAGGTTGTTCTTAACAACTTTCAGGGTAGGAATGTCATTCCCAATCAACAGTATGTCATCTACATACAATATCAGGAAGACAACAATGCTCCCACTGATTCGCTTGTAAACACAAGGCTCATCTTCATTCTTGATGAAACCAAACTCTTTGATTTTCTCATCAAAACGAAGATTCCAACTTCGAGAGGCCTGTTTCAGTCCATAAATGGACTTATTCAGCTTGCATATTTTAGTGGCTTCATCTGGGGATACAAAACCCTCGGGTTGTGTCATATACACTTCCTCAAGGAGGTTTCCATTAAGGAAAGCCGTTTTGACATCCATCTGCCAGATCTCGTAGTCATAATACGCAGCAATAGCAAGCAATATCCTAATGGACTTTACCATGGCAACAGGGGAAAAGGTTTCATCATAGTCAATACCATGAATTTGCTTGAAACCTTTAGCCACGAGTCGCCCTTTGAATGTCTGTACATTCCCATCCATGTCGGTCTTCTTCTTGAAGACCCACTTGCACCCTATGGGTCGTACCCCTTCAGGTGGTTCCACCAAGTTCTAAACTTGGTTTGCATACATGGAGTCCATTTCGGATTTCATAGCCTCAAGCCATTTGTCGGAGTCCGGTCCATTCATAGCCTCTTGGTAGGTTGCTGGTTCATCATCATGATCCATAAGCAACACATTACCTATTTGAGACACGAGAAATCCATATCTCTCAGGCTCAAACCTCGGTCTACCAGATCTACGTAGGACTTGTGTTCCCTGAGCAGGTTCTCTAGCTACAACATCTTACAGTCCTGTCTCAGAATCCAATTCTGGTTCATTTACTACATGTGGTTCTTGAACTTCTTCAAGCTCTACCTTTTCAGTCTTTCTTGATAAGAACTCTTTCTCCAAGAAGACACCAGTCCTTGCGACAAACACTTTGCCCTCAGACGGTAGGTAAAAGTAATACCCTTTCGTTTCCTTAGGATATCCCACCAGATAACATTTATCCGATTTGGGTTCCAGCTTGTCAGGCATTTGACGTCTCACGTATGCCTCACAGCCCCAAATTTTAATGAACGACATACTAGGACGCTTCCCAGTCCATATCTCATATGGTGTCTTCAGAACCGTTTTCGTTGGAGCGCGATTCAATGTCATTGCAGCAGTCTCTAAAGCGAAACCCCAAAAGGAAACAGGCAAGTCTGCATGACTCATCATCGAACGTACCATGTCTAACAGAGTACGATTTCTCCTCTCAGACACACCATTATGTTGTGGTGTTCTAGGTGGAGTGAGCTGTGATACAATACCACACTCTTTCAGATGATCACGGAACTCATGACTCAGGTATTCGCCACCTCGATCAGATCGGAGTGCTTTAACCCTTTTACCCAACTGGTTTTCTACTTCATTCTTGAACTCTTTGAACTTTTCAAAGGTCTCGGATTTGCACTTCATAAGATACACATATCCGTATCTACTGAAATCATCAGTAAATGTAACAAAGTAGAAATACCCACCTCTAGCCATGGAACTCATGGGTCCGCATACATCACTATGTATAACACCCAAAAGATCCTCAGCCCTCTCAGTATAACCAGTGAAAGGAGCTTTAGTCATCTTGCCTAACAAACAAGATTCGCATCGCTCAAATGATTCATAATCAAATGAGTCCAAAAGTCCATCTCTATGGAGTTTGGATATACGCTTCTCGTTGATATGGCCCAAACGACAATGTCAGAGAAACGTAGGGTTCGAGTCATTTGTTCTTAGTCTTTTATTATTTTCTACATTATAGATCAGATGGTCCAAGTTCAAAACGTAAAGACCATTAAACAATTGGGCTACAGCATAACAAACATCATTCTTAAATATAGAACAACAATTGTTCTTAATTATAAAAGAAAATCCAATCATGTCCAAACATGAAATAGATATAATGTTTCTAGTTATCGCCGGAACAAAATAACAGTTATCTAGTTCTATTACAAGCCCACTGGGCAAAGAAAGACGGTAAACTCCTACGGCTACAGCAGCAACTCTTGCTCCATTGCCGACGCGGAGGTCCACCTCCCCTTTACTCAACAATCTTCTCCTTCCCAGTTCCTGCACATTTGTACAAATGTGAGAACCACATCCGGTATCCAATACCCAAGATGAAGGAGCAGAAAGGTTTATCTCTATAACGTAAACATTAGAAGCGGAAGTCATACCTCCCCTCAATTTCTGCAGACCCTCAATATACGAAGGACAGTTCCTCCGCCAATGACCAGCCTTGCCACAGTGGTGGCATTTCCCTTCCTTCACCGTGCTCTTCTTCTTCATCAGTGCTGAAGACTTGGGCTCAAGATATGACTTAGGTCCTACCTTCATCTTCTTAGAGCCCTTGGCTTTGCCCTTGCCCTTATGCACCATCAGTATGGGGCTGGCAGGCTTGGCCTTCTTCATGTTGATCTCGGTAGTTCTTAACATGCCTAGGAGTTCGGGCAGTATCTTGTCTATCTCATTCATATTGTAGTTCAAGACAAACTGCTCATAACTGTCCGGCAACGATTGCAGGATCAGATCCGTGGCCAACTCTTGACCAAGAGGAAAACCCAGCCTTTCAAGGTTCTCTATATACCCAATCATCTTGAGTACGTGAGTCCCTACTGAGTCTCGAACTCCCATCTTGCACTGAAATAACGCTTTCGTGATGTCGAACCTCTCTTGACGAGCCTGCCCCTGAAACATTTTCTTGAGATGCTCGTCAATCTCCTTGCACCCCATGTTCTCATGTTGCTTCTGAAGCTCAGAGTTCATGGTGGCAAGCATAAGGCACTCGACATCCAAAACATCATCAGTATACTTCTTATAAGTATCCTTCTCAGCACGGGAAGAGTTCCCGGTCGGCACCTCGGGGGCTTCTTCTTCCAAGACATAGAGCTTTCGCTCTTGCCTGAGAACAATTCTCAGGTTCCTATACCAGTCCATATAGTTTGTCCCGATGAGCTTATCCTTCTCAAGGATGGCTCTCAGAGACAGCGTGGAGTGTGAAACGCTTGCCATAGAATTCTACAAGAATTTATGCAGAATAAAATCAGTACCTAAATTTCAATTACAATTTATTCTAATTAGGACTTCAATTAAAATACTCCCACTATTTTATTCGAAATGATAGCCCTCACTAACAATTCGGAGAGTTCATGCGAGCTACTCTCTTAGTGGACAAGATCCATATTTCACCAACACAATGAGTCCGCTTTGGCGTTCCTCTCACGATGTGGTTATTTAGGTAGGCAACTCTTGCCAATTGCATCCTCATGCAATTCTTGTATGGTTGGTGAATAACTCCTTATTCGCATCCATCATATGGTGCATGCCAACCCTATGCCTCTAGGCACTCAACCTTTGAGGTCACCTAGTTAGCTGGACCCGATATTGACAGTGGGATATCACAATTATCCGCTCGCACCCTTACCAAGATAGATTAATGCACCTTGCTTTGGCAAGCCCACATTTCATCGATCGAGGCAGGAAGAGTGTCATCCATCGGAAGGCATCCGAACACTTAATATTAAAAGAAGGGATTTCAATTTTAGGTTAACAGTTAACCATGATCAACATTTGATCAATGTGCACATCCAAAGAAAAACAATTCTACACCACATGCGTCCCTTATGTGCACATCCTTACACCATCAACAATTTGATAGAAGGAAGGGCTAAATCTGAACATCCGGAAATTTCCAAATCCTCAGATTTACATGCATTGGACAGAAGGCAAAGACAACTCAACTTAAGCAGTAGACAAGCTCATCTCTCTATGTTGGATTCAAAATCCACAACATACTCGAGAGATGGTTACTGCTAAGGAGACAACAATTTCTAACACTTAGAAATTCCACCGAAATTCCAATCGTTCTTGGCGAAGTGCCAGGACTAAATCTAGACATTTAGAACGCTTCTAAATCTCTAGGTTTACACGCACTGGAATGACCAAACTTCCAAAACAACAGTCATGGCCGAACCTGGCTCTGATACCACTGTTGGGTTTCTATAGGGTTGGCACAACACTTGTGCACGCAGCGGAAAAGTAAAACATCAAGAAAAACCCAAAGAGATGTGGATCGGGTCATAAACAGTTGAATCAAGAAGTTAACAAAACTAGGCAAAAATTACCTCGGTGGCGTTGAGTCACAACTCAACGGAGAAGCTCCAAACTTTATCTTCTTGCTAGTGGCGAGTTCTACGTGGAATAGTGTCCACGTTTCTGCAGAAGTCCACACGAGTGGGAGAACGCCGAGCTTTCCGTCGCACGGAATATCGGGAAGGAGAAGACCGCACCTCGGCTATCCCACGGACTGCTAGGTCCGCGCCAGGAAGAGCAGCACCAGCGACAGTCGCCGGAGAAGAGGTGGCAGCGGAGCGAACGCGGCGGCGGAACAGTTTCCGGCGGCGGGATCGGGATCGGCGAAGCGAGATGCGAAACAGCTTCCGTCGGGTTTCGATTCGCACAGTAGCCAAAAGGATCACTCCCGATAAAACCTAAGTGTTCTATTTATACTAGAGGTATAAATAAACCCAGGAAAATCGCTATCCGCAGACCACCCAGAACTAGGGTTCAGAATCGGCGAGAATGAATCGGTGAGAATCGGCGACAATCGGCGAGAATCACTGAGCAGGTTCGGTGAGAATCGTTCGGCGAGTATCACATTGGATCGGCGAGAATCAGAGTACAATACTCGACGATTCTCGCCGATCGTCGAGCCACGCTCGACGACACATAATGATACTCGACGATCGTCGAGCCGCGGTCGACGACAATTGTCAAGGTAGTCGATCGTCGAGAATCAGCAATTGATTCTCGACGATTCTCGTCAATCGTCGAGAATCAGCAAGGTGATTCTCGTCGATCGGCGGGAATCAGAAGACCATTCTCGACTAATGTCTTTGACCCTCGGACGACGAACCTAACCAGCCCTTCAAGGCAACCTTTGCCCAACCCGATGATCCTATAAGGCAACACTTTGCCCATAACCCTATTCAGGTCGGTGATTGGTAACCTTTACCAACACAGACAGTCATCCAACTTCTCCACGTCTCTTATGTGCGACCCTGCAGGCTCATATTGCGTTGGCAGTGAGATTAGATGTTTGACCACTTCCAGATCATCATGGTAACTCCAATAGAAACGCGGTGCTAAAAGTAAGGCGTGAGCCCAAATACGCCTGTACCGCCTTCCACTCCTTGGAGGTAAAGCGACCATCCCGGTCAGAAATGATCGTCTTAGGCATGTCATGGTATCGTACGAACTGCTCCACGAAGAGGCGTACCAAGACATCCACATGAGCCTCTTTCTTCATAGGGATGAACCTGGATACTTTCATCATGCGATCAACGATCACCCACACCAAATCATTCCCTGAGCGTGAGCGAGGTAACCCATGGACGAAGTCCATGGAGATATCCTCAAACTTCCACTCGGGCATGGGCAACGATTGTAACAAACCACCGGGGCTCTCGCATTCCGCCTTCACCCTTTGACAGGCCTCGCAATGTGTAACAAAGTACCGGACATCTTTCTTCATTCCCGGCCAACACATGGTCTTCAGCAAGCCGACGTACATTTTGGCAATACCCGGGTGCACTGAATACTGAGAACAATGAGCCTCTCTCAAGATATCCTCCCGAATTTTACCGCCCTTGGGAATGTAGAGCCGGCCACGGAAATAAACGAGGCCGTCTTTTAATGTATACTCGTCAGTAGTCCCATCTTCGATTGACTTGATTGTCGGGGCCAGAGCTGCATCCCTTCCTTGCTCCGCCTGGATTCGGTCCCGGATATCGCAATCTATACTCATGTTTGCCAAGTACTCTGTATACTCCTCCGAAGGAACCTTATACACCAAAGTAATCTCCATCTCCTCGTGCACCCGAGCTAACTCCATGCACATCAACCGAGACTCTGGGCTCGAGTCCGGTACTTTTCTGCTCAATGCATCAGCCACTGAGTTCGCCTTTCCTGGGTGGTAACTCAAGGTGAACTCATAATCGCACAAAAACTCTAACCACCGTCGTTGTCTCAAGTTCAACTCCTTCTGTGTATGAACGTACTTTAAGTTTTTATGGTCTGAAAAGATCTCGCAGTGGACGTCGTATAGATAGTGCCTCCAAACCTTCAAGGCAAACACCACTGCTCCTAATTCCAAATCATGAACCGGGTAATTGATTTCATGCTTCTTCAGTTCTCTTGAGGCGTAAGCAATCACGTGTCAGTATTGCATCAATACCGCTCCCATCCCCTAATACGACGCGTCGGTGTAAACTTGAAATCCTTCCTTCCCAGACGGAAGTGTTAGGATATGGGCGGAGGTAAGTCTATCCTTCAGCTCTTGTAAAGCGGCTTCACACTGGGGTGTCCACTCATATGACACACCTTTCTTCGTCAAGGTAGTAAGAGGAAGGGCGATCTTCGAGAATCCTTTTACGAACTTGCGGTAGTACCCGGCAAGTCCAAGGAAGCTCCGCACATCAGCCGCTGACTTCAAAGGCGACCACTCCTTCACAGCACGCACTTTGGCCGAATCCACCGCTAGTCCAGCTCCACTGATCATATGACCCAAGAAAGCAACCTCTTTAAGCTAGAATTCACACTTGTTGAACTTGGCAAACAAGGCGTGGTCTTTTAGTTTCTTCAGTACTAAGGTTAGATGTTCGGTATGCTCCTCCTCCGTCTTTGAGTAAACTAGGATGTCGTCGATGAAGACGATGACGAAGATGTCCAAATAAGGCTCAAACACCTTGTTCATCAGGCTCATGAAGGCCGAAGGGGCATTTGTGAGCCCAAACGACATTACAGTGAACTCGTACAATCCATATCTTGAACTAAATGCCATTTTCTGGATGTCCCCTTCTTGTATCCTCAACTGATAATACCTCGAGCGCAAATCAAACTTAGAAAACCAATGCGCTCCTACCAGTTGGTCGAACAGCTCGTCGATCCGGGGTAGCGGATAAGTGTTCCGCACCGTCAGCCGATTGAGCTCCCAATAGTCTATGCATAGTCGCAGGGTTCCATCCTTCTTCTTGACGAACAGAACAGGGGCTCCCCAGGGTGACGAACTGGGGCGAACAAACCTAGACTCCACCTGTTCTTGCAGTTGAACTTTAAACTCTGCGAGTTCTTTTGGGGCCATTCGGTAAGGGGCCCTGTATACAGGCTTGGCACCCAGTACTAGGTTAATTTGAAAATCAACTTATCTATGCGGGGGTAATCCTAGCAGTTTCTCAGGAAATACCTCGGGGAATTCCCGCACTACCCGTACATCTTTTATATCCAATTCTACCTCCTTCGACTCGAAACAGATCATGAAGACTTCATCCCCCTTCATATGGGCTTTTAAAGCTTGAACTGAAGATAACAACATACGAGGTGCGAATCTAATACCTTCAAAGATAACATCGGAGTCCCCATGTCTCAAGTAGATTCGTTTCTCCACGCAATCGATCCATGCAAAGTGCCAGTCCAACCACGTCATGCCCAGAATAAGATCAAACTCTGGCATCCTCAAGACCGTGGCAGGCGTATCAAAGGCCTTCCCCCAATAAGTATCTCAAATTCGCACTTGGCGGTTGCGATCATCTCAGAGACGTCCGGGAGGAGTACTTGTCAGGCTATTCCAGTGAAGTATTGTCCACCCTCCACGTCTTTAATGAAGTCCTCAGACACAAAAGAGTGTGAGGCACCGGTATCGAACAGCGCATAGGCCGTCTTCCCGCCGACTACCACAGTGCCTAAGTACCAATAACCAAAACTCAATGCTAGATATCTAGTATGTCTTAAGCAACTTAAGTTAAACAATGAAAATGTGAAAGCTAACTGCCACATACCTGCAATCACATCCTGAGGATTTCGCTCCTGCGGCATGTCCAGCGCGAACACTTGATCTCGAGCCGGTCTGGGGTTTCCTCCTCGTGGTCCTCGTCCTCGACCATGCAGGTGTCCCTGCCCTCGAGGAGCTGCCGGAGGGAGAACAAGAGGAACATTCCCAAACAACTGGGGGCAGTAACGTCGAATGTGGCCCGGCTGGTTGCATTCGAAGCACACCCGCCATAACGCCCCTCTGGTTGCTGAAATTGTTGAGGCTGTGGCGGTGGAGGCAACGCGGGCGGCTGCGGAACCGGATGCTCCACTCTATAACTTCGGTGGAAACGTCCGCCACCCCTTTGATGTCCTCTTCCTCCTCTATAGTCCTGTCTCCTTCTGTTGCTTGGGCCAGCTTCCATCACGCCCTCCGCAGGTCTCTTAGCACTTCCCAAGTGGTCCGCCTCCAATATCTTCGCCATGTTGATTATCTCCGCCAAGCTAGAGTCCGCTATAAACAAAAGGGCCTGCCTCAGGGGATCCCGTAACCCTTTGTAGAAGCGCTTGGCATATCCCCTATCATCCAAATCATATGAGTCCGCAAATCTCGCAAGATGTTGGAACTCACACTGATATTCCGTAACTGATTTTGATATTTGCTTCAGCAGTAGAAACCTCTCTTTGAGTTCATCTCGAGCAGCTGAGGGAATGAAGTGCTCTAAGAACACTCCTGAGAACTCGCTCCAGCTTATCTCCGTGTAAACTCGTCCTTGAAATGTGGAGCCCATGAGGGACTTCCTGTAACACCTCCCCTGTAATGGACGTATAATATGGGTCCGGCCGGGGCCCCACAACATACGAACGCCACAGCTTTAGTATTAAAAGTTGATATAGCTACCCAAACTCAAAACACTTGCACAACACAGCGGAAAACCAAGCACAACTAGAAGTTATCCACTAACCCAAAAGAGTAAACAAATGGCCTTAAGGCCTTACATCAAATGTCCAAAAGGTAAACAGTACAATCAAACATGAATGTGCTCAGCACTCCTAGTCTACCTCGGCATGCAAGCCGGACAAAATAGTCTCAAACATACATCATCAAAAAGTAGTGCTACAAAAGAGAAAACACTTCATGGGCTTAGGCCTTTTTGGCCGGCGTGCTAGCTCCTGCGTGCGATCCTTGCCCTGTAAAAATTATCAGTAACGTGGGTCAGCAAAGGCTGACCTCAAACTGTGTAACAACACATCTCCTCCCGGCCGCCCCTAACGGACCCCGGGGAACCCTCCAACCTGCAAGTCAGCACTTCATATGCAATATAAATTTCTATAAATAGAAAAACATTAAGACAGGCTTGGATGTCTCAATCAACAAACATGTTCTCTACTGGTTGAGCATATAAAGAAAGGGCCTACTATGCAACATGAATGCAACACCCGGGCTTCACCCAAGGTACCCTACACCGTATGCATCTAGCACAACATCACATCAGTTGGGTACTCATATTTCCCCAATTGGCATAAAGCCTCAAACATTGAGGGAGACACAACTCCCTCACACGGCGCACAGGCCGCCACATGGAATTCTTGCCAAGGCCCCACCCGCTCGTGGGCTTAGCCCCGGGCTTGCCTGCAAGCTCTGACGTCTCATGTCAGGATTCCAACAACCACAGACTGACCGATTCTAAGAAGCCTTGCTGGACCCCACCCGCTCATGGCCTCTTTGCCCGGGCTTGCCCCAAGCTTGGCATTCTCGTCAGTCTCACAGAAGGGGACTAGTCTCGCCGGGACACCCTCCACACATGACGCACATGTCACGGGATAGCCAGCCGACCACAGAGACATAGCCACGCCTTGGCACAACACAACCAAGACTAAACATATCGCAATCCCTCTTTGTACCGCAGCGTTCCCGCGCACCAAGGAAAACATCTCCAACTCGTGCGGAGCTAACCTTGTCCACCAAGGAAACCATCTCCATTCTCATACGGAGCTAACCTTGTCAAGGAAACCATCTACCACCACGAGGAGCTAACCTTGTCCGGGTTCGACTACATGTACTCTTTTCAAGCAAACGGGACAATCACCACCACAACACAAACGACATCTTGCCGCAACGGAAAATCTCTACGAATCCCTAGTTCGTATGCAACATCACCGAGTCGGACTAACGGTCGCGACTACGGCTTCACCCACCATGCCTAATCCACTAGCGAAGCGGATCTCTAATGCAAAGATATGCCGGGGACGGACTCAATCGACCCGGAAGTTCCTCTTGAAACTTGGCAAGCCAAAACCCCTCTCATTTGAGAGTTTGGTGCCCAAAAATTAGAGAAAAGAAAACTAGATGATGCTAAAACGTGCATCCTAAAGACCGAGAGGAGAGATGTCGTTACCTTCCGACTCCTCTTCCTTGCCATGACAACCTAGCCGGATGGAAAACTTCGCAACGCTCCAAGCTTCACGGATCCGGACTCGGCTCGCGATTCGGAGCTCCGAAACCCTTCCTACAGCCCAAGAGTTCTTCTTCTTCCTCCTTGCTCTAGGTTTTCTCAAGATCTTAGAAAGAGAGGACTTGGAAAAAGTGAGGATCTGCAACCCTAACTTCGGACTTAAATCCCCAGGAGATGGCCTGAACCGTTAGATCCCAAAACCAGAAAAAGAATGGCTGCGATTCGCCTGGAAAACAGAAGACCTGGGCCGAACACGGCCTGGCACACGCCCGTGTCCAGGGTCGTGTGCCTCATTCGCCGTCTCAAATCGACGCGCCTGGAATCATACACGGGCATTCGACACGCCCGTGTTCAATCTGACACGCCCGTGTCCCCAGCGACACGGCCGTGTGGCCTGCCGTGTGTCTCCAACGACACGGCCCCAACACCAACCCGAGAGGTGACACGGCCTGGGACACGCCCGTGTCCCAAGCCGTGTGCCAAGTCTCGACACCCGTCGACAGGCTTTGTGTCGACACCGCGGAAAAACGTCGAGCGAAGATCGTCGACCAGGCGGGACACGCCCTGTGATACGCCTGTGTCACAGGCCGTGTGCCCTAGTCTCGACACATTGTCGAGCGAAAGTGTCGACACTTGGGCCGAGTGTCGACACGGCCTCAACACGCCCTGCGACACGCCCGTGTCGCAGGCCGTGTGCCCCACTCTCGACACTCTGTCGAGCACAAAGTGTCGACACTTGGGCCGAGTGTCGACACGGCCTCGACACGCCCTGCGACACGCCCGTGTCGCAGGCCGTGTGCCTCACTCTCGACACTTTGTCGAGCGAAAGTGTCGACACTTGGACCGAGTGTCGACACGGCCTCGACACGCCCTGCGACACGCCCGTGTCGCAGGCCGTGTGCCTCACTCTCGACACTTTGTCGAGCGAAAGTGTCGACACTTGGACCGAGTGTCGACACGGCCTCGACACGCCCTGCGACACGCCCGTGTCGCAGGCCGTGTGCCTCACTCTCAGAAATCCAAAAAATTTTCCAGAACTGCAGACTGACCCTGAAGCAAAAACTGGGGTGTTACAACTCTCCCCCACTTAACAGAATTTCGTCCCGAAATTTTCAAAACGAAAGGGTACAAAACTTAAATTGTACCTGACAAAAATAGTTCTGGATAGTCTTCTAGCATGGCCTGTTCTCGCTCCCACGAGAACTCCTCACGACCGCAGTTGTCCCAACGAACTTTCACGAGCTTGACTTCTTTATTCCGCAACTGCCGAGTCTCCGAATCTTCTATAGCGATTGGAAGGACTCGCGTCCTCAAGTCTTCGTCAATCGGCACCGATGCCGGCTCCATCACCACGCTAGCCTCCACCAAGGCTTTCCTCAACACGGAGACGTGGAAGACGTCATGTAATCCACTCAAATCTGCGGACAAAGCCAGACGATAGGCTGCTTCTCCTACCCGCTCAACAATTTCAAAAGGCCCCAAAAACCTCGGACTCAACTTTTTGAGTCGGCGAATCCGCGAGACGCCTTTGAACGGCTTGACCTTCAGATAAACCCAATCACCAACTGCAAATTCTAACTTCCGGTGACGAGCATTAAAATATTTCGCTTGCCTGTCTTGTGCCACCTTCATACGCTCTTGGATGGTCCGTACCATCTCACAAGCGTCAACTACCGCATCCTTTCCCAAAAGTTTGGTGTCTCCCGCCTCTGCCCAAGACATTGGCGTTCGACACCGCCTCCCATACAAAGCTTTGTAAGGCGCCATCTTTATACTAGCTTGAAAACTGTTGTTGTACGCAAATTCTACCATGAAGAGGTGATCCTCCCACCTCTTGCCAAAATCAAGAACGCACATCCTCAACATGTCCTCCATAGTACGGTTCGTTCTCTCCGTTTGCCCATCAGTTTGAGGATGGAACGCCGTACTAAACCTTAGCTTCGTGCCCAAGCTTTTCTGTACCAACCTCCAGTCCTTGGACGTAAACCGTCCATCTCGATCACTGACTATGCTCTTAGGAATTCCGTGCAGTCGCACAATGTTGCGAACATACAACTCCACCAGCTTCTCCACGCTGTCCTCTTTCCGATTTGGGATGAAGTGAGCCACCTTGGTTAGGCGATCCACGATCACCCAAATAGCATCATTCCCATGCTGCGATCTAGGCAACCCATGCACGAAGTCCATGGAGATGTCCTCAAATTTCCATTCAGGAATTGGAAGGGGCTTCAGGAGCCCGCCCGGTTTCTGACATTCGGCCTTCACCAAGGCACATGTTTGGCAACGACTCACATACAAAGCTACATCTCGCTTCAACCCCGGCCACCAAAAGGATTTCTTCATATCCAAGTACATCTTTGTACTGCCCGGGTGAATGGAGTACTTTGAGAAGTGAGCCTCAAACATCAACTCCTCACGGAGATTGCCAAACTGCGGTACACAAACCCGTCCATCCTTTCTCAAGATTCCCCCGATCATCTCTCAGGTGCTGCTCTCACCCGTTTGAGCCTCCAACACAAAAGGTTGAAACTCCTCATCTAATCGAGTCGCTTCCCGAATACGATCGGACAAGTCGTTTTGCACTTCAATCCAGTTCAACCGAGCCACGCTAGACTCGCCTCTCGCAACACATTCCAATCCAAGGGACTCCCATTCCCGAACCAACCGCTCATCATGAGCTTCGATCCAATTTCCTTGCCCCGAGTACTTTCTACTCAGCGCATCCGCCACCACATTGGCTTTACCCGGCGTATACTGGATCGCCACTTCGTAGTCTCCAAGAAACTCAACCCATCTGCGTTGCCGCATATTCAAGTCCTTTTGATCCAAGAGATACTTCAGGCTTTTATGGTCCGTGAAGATCTCCACTCTTGCGCCATAAACATAATGCCGCCAAATTTTCAGCGCGAAGATTACCGCCGCCAACTCCAAGTCATGGACGGGGTAATTCCTCTCATGAGGTTTCAGCTGTCTAGACCCAAAAGCTATCACTTTGCCATGCTGCACTAACACGCAACCCAAACCGCATCCCGATGCGTCACTGAAAATTTGAAATCCATCGGTCCCTTGCGGTAAACTCAAGATCGGAGCCATCACAAGCCTCTCCTTTAGGGCCTCAAATGCTTGACCGCACTCTTGGGTCCACACAAATTTATGGTCTTTGTGAGTGAGAGAGGTGAGGGGTAGAGCTATCTTCGAGAAATTCTCCACGAATCTCCTATAATACCCGGCTAGTCCAAGAAAACTTCGGACTTCCGCCACGGTCCTTAACACCGGCCAATCTCTGATGGCCTCCACCTTCGCTGGATCCACTGCCACCCCATCACCACTAATCACGTGACCCAAAAATGCCACCTTCTCCAACCAAAACTCGCATTTGGAGAATTTTGCATACAACTCATTCTCCCTCAACACTTGCAAAACTATTCTCAAGTGGGTCTCATGCTCCACTTCCGATTTGGAATACACCAAAATGTCATCAATGAAAACAACCACAAAAGAATCCAAGTATTCCCGGAATACCCGATTCATCAGATCCATGAACACCGATGGTGCGTTCGTCAGCCCGAACGGCATCACCGTAAACTCAAAGTGCCCATACCTTGTACCAAAGGCAGTTTTGGGTATGTCCTCATCCCGAATTCGTAGCTGATAGTATCCTGACATCAAGTCCAACTTCGAATATACCACTGACCCCACCAATTGGTCAAACAGGTCGTCTATCCGAGGGATCAGATACTTATTCTTGACGGTCAACTTATTAAGCTCTCGGTAGTCTATGCACAGGCGCATGCTACCGTCTTTCTTCTTAACAAACAACACCGGTGCGCTCCACGGTGAAGAACTGGGTATAATATACCCTTGCTCCAACAGTTCCTGTAACTGGACCTTAAGTTCCGCTAACTCCTTTGGTGCCATCCTAAATGGAGGACGTGACACCGGTCTAGCCTCCGGCACTAACTCGATCGAGAAGTCGATTTCCCGCCGAGGAGGCGCTCCAGGAAGTTCATCCGGAAACACATCCTTGAACTCTGCCACCACAGGCACTTCCTCAATAGACAGTTGGGAGAGACGAACCTCCAGTAACGCTACAAGCGCTACACCACCCTGGTTAACCGCCCGCACCAACTGCATGGCCGATATCAGGGAACAGGCCACTCCACCAAGGCCCTCAAACTTGACTTCTGCTTGCCCTTTACTCCTTAAGGTCACCACCTTAGAAAGGCAATCAATACTGGCGCACTGCTCTGCAAGCCAGTCCATGCCCAAAATGACATCGAACTCCACTAATGGTAACACTGCCGCTTCCAGAGCGAAGACAACTCCGTCAAGCTCCCAACAAATGCGCCCTTTAGCCCCGGTGGTCATAGATGACCCATTGGGCATGCGCACTTTCAGCTCTGCTCCCGACGAGAAAGACTCAACTCCTAATCTCCGGATGAAGCTCTCCGCAAGAAAGGAGTGCGATGCTCCCGTATCAAACAATACCCTAGCGGGGTATCCGGAAACTAACACGAAGCCTACAACATAGACATTACACAAAAGTCTAAAAGGATGAAGCACAAAGTTTAAACTCAAATTCTCTTCATACCTGTCACCACATCAGTTTGGCGGATCGCTTCTTGTTGTCCAAGGTTGTAAGCCCTTGGTTGCACTGGTTGGAACCGAGAAGCGCTCGACTCCGCCATCTTTCCTTTTTTTGCAGCACTGGGGCCCGAGCGCACAGACTGCTCCTGCTTTGACTCTTGCCCCGCTCCCCCTTGCTGACAAGTACGGGCTATGTGCCCAACCTTCCCGCAGTTGTAGCACGTCGGCGGTCCCCTAGAGTGGGAACCCCCAGGCGTCCAATTGCTCCTCTCACCAGATCTGGGAGTGTGAGGCTTCTTCCTCCACCTACTCCCATCAGAGTTTCCTTGAGATTGGGAAGGCTTCCCTTCCCCGCTCTTGGGAGTAAAACCCTTACGGCGCTGGGTTCGCTCCAGATCATTCTCCAAACTCCTGGCGGCTTCAACTAGCTCATTAAATCCCGCCCTCTTCATGGAGATGAGGGGTTGTCTCAGATTTTCCCTCAACCCTTGGTAGAATAGGTTATCCCTCTCCACATCATCCGCCATTGTCGTTCCCGCATAACGACCCAAACGGGTGAACTCTTGCACGTACTCATCCACTGTCTTGTCTCGCTGCATTAGATGCAGAAACTGCCTCTGCAGGGCCAACCGAGTTGAAACTGGGATATACCTCTTAAGAAAAGCGTCCCCGAACTCTTCCATTGACGGGGTGCGTCCCGGAAACTGGCGGCCGCTATGGCTCACCCACCACAACTTGGCGTCTCCTTCCAACATGAACGCCGCATACTCAGCTTTCTTTTCCTCTGGCGTCTCTGCCGCCCTTAACAGTTCTTGAATGCGAACCCACCAGTCCTCCGCATCCGTTGGCGTTCCAACACCCTTGAAAGACGGGGGATGGAAACTCAGGAAATACTTCATGTGTCGGTCTCCATGTCCGACAACTACCCTCTCCGCCAAAGGCTCCACTCGCCTGGCTTCTTCTCCTGGCACGGCCGTTGCCGTATCTGGTGTGGCAGGGGCTGCCACCTGAGCTGCTGCTGCAGCTTGAGCTGCCACCATCGCTTCTGCAAGCATGCGGCAGAAGTCGGCCGGGTCTACACCCGTGCCCAAAAGACCTGGAGCAGTAGCACTGCTCGCTGAGAGATCATCCCTTGCTCTTGAAGTGCCCGCCTCGTTGCTTGCACTCTTCAGGAAGACAAGAAATAAGGGATTAGTCTCCAATCTCAAGACTAAAATATAAGGACACTCATGGTCCCGCGTTACTCTTATGTGGATAACTTCTCTACGCACTGACCTTGAATCAAACCTCGCTCTGATACCAAATTGTAACACCTCCCCTGTAATGGACGTATAATATGGGTCCGGCCGGGGCCCCACAACATACGAACGCCACAGCTTTAGTATTAAAAGTTGATATAGCTACCCAAACTCAAAACACTTGCACAACACAGCGGAAAACCAAGCACAACTAGAAGTTATCCACTAACCAAAAGAGTAAACAAATGGCCTTAAGGCCTTACATCAAATGTCCAAAAGGTAAACAGTACAATCAAACATGAATGTGCTCAGCACTCCTAGTCTACCTCGGTATGCAAGCCGGACAAAATAGTCTCAAACATACATCATCAAAAAGTAGTGCTACAAAAGAGAAAACACTTCATGGGCTTAGGCCTTTTTGACCGGCGTGCTAGCTCCTGCGTGCGATCCTTGCCCTGTAAAAATTATTAGTAACGTGGGTCAGCAAAGGCTGACCTCAAACTGTGTAACAACACATCTCCTCCCGGCCGCCCCTAACGGACCCCGGGGAACCCTCCAACCTGCAAGTCAGCACTTCATATGCAATATAAATTTCTATAAATAGAAAAACATTAAGACAGGCTTGGATGTCTCAATCAACAAACATGTTCTCTACTGGTTGAGCATATAAAGAAAGGGCCTACTATGCAACATGAATGCAACACCCGGGCTTCACCCAAGGTACCCTACACCGTATGCATCTAGCACAACATCACATCAGTTGGGTACTCACATTTCCCCAATTGGCATAAAGCCTCAAACATTGAGGGAGACACAACTCCCTCACACGGCGCACAGGCCGCCACATGGAATTCTTGCCAAGGCCCCACCCGCTCGTGGGCTTAGCCCCGGGCTTGCCTGCAAGCTCTGACGTCTCATGTCAGGATTCCAACAACCACAGACTGACTGATTCTAAGAAGCCTTGCTGGACCCCACCCGCTCATGGCCTCTTTGCCCGGGCTTGCCCCAAGCTTGGCATTCTCGTCAGTCTCACAGAAGGGGACTAGTCTCGCCGGGACACCCTCCACACATGACGCACATGTCACGGGATAGCCAGCCGACCACGGAGACATAGCCACGCCTTGGCACAACACAACCAAGACTAAACACATCGCAATCCCTCTTTGTACCGCAGCGTTCCCGCGCACCAAGGAAAACATCTCCAACTCGTGCGGAGCTAACCTTGTCCACCAAGGAAACCATCTCCATTCTCATACGGAGCTAACCTTGTCAAGGAAACCATCTACCACCACGAGGAGCTAACCTTGTCCGGGTTCGACTACATGTACTCTTTTCAAGCAAACGGGACAATCACCACCACAACACAAACGACATCTTGCCGCAACGGAAAATCTCTACGAATCCCTAGTTCGTATGCAACATCACCGAGTCGGACTAACGGTCGCGACTACGGCTTCACCCACCATGCCTAATCCACTAGCGAAGCGGATATCTAATGCAAAGATATGCCGGGGACGGACTCAATCGACCCGGAAGTTCCTCTTGAAACTTGGCAAGCCAAAACCCCTCTCATTTGAGAGTTTGGTGCCCAAAAATTAGAGAAAAGAAAACTAGATGATGCTAAAACGTGCATCCTAAAGACCGAGAGGAGAGATGTCGTTACCTTCCGACTCCTCTTCCTTGCCATGACAACCTAGCCGGATGGAAAACTTCGCAACGCTCCAAGCTTCACGGATCCGGACTCGGCTCGCGATTCGGAGCTCCGAAACCCTTCCTACAGCCCAAGAGTTCTTCTTCTTCCTCCTTGCTCTAGGTTTTCTCAAGATCTTAGAAAGATAGGACTTGGAAAAAGTGAGGATCTGCAACCCTAACTTCGGACTTAAATCCCCAGGAGATGGCCTGAACCGTTAGATCCCAAAACCAGAAAAAGAATGGCTGCGATTCGCCTGGAAAATAGAAGACCTGGGCCGAACACGGCCTGGCACACGCCCGTGTCCAGGGTCGTGTGCCTCATTCGCCGTCTCAAATCGACGCGCCTGGAATCATACACGGGCATTCGACACGCCCGTGTTCAATCTGACACGCCCGTGTCCCCAGCGACACGGCCGTGTGGCCTGCCGTGTGTCTCCAACGACACGGCCCCAACACCAACCCGAGAGGTGACACGGCCTGGGACACGCCCGTGTCCCAAGCCGTGTGCCAAGTATCGACACCCGTCGACAGGCTTTGTGTCGACACCGCGGAAAAACGTCGAGCGAAGATCGTCGACCAGGCGGGACACGCCCTGTGACACGCCCGTGTCACAGGCCGTGTGCCCTAGTCTCGACACATTGTCGAGCGAAAGTGTCGACACTTGGGCCGAGTGTCGACACGGCCTCAACACGCCCTGCGACACGCCCGTGTCGCAGGCCGTGTGCCCCACTCTCGACACTCTGTCGAGCACAAAGTGTCGACACTTGGGCCGAGTGTCGACACGGCCTCGACACGCCCTGTGACACGCCCGTGTCGCAGGCCGTGTGCCTCACTCTCGACACTTTGTCGAGCGAAAGTGTCGACACTTGGACCGAGTGTCGACACGGCCTCGACACGCCCTGCGACACGCCCGTGTCGCAGGCCGTGTGCCTCACTCTCGACACTTTGTCGAGCGAAAGTGTCGACACTTGGACCGAGTGTCGACACGGCCTCGACACGCCCTGCGACACGCCCGTGTCGCAGGCCGTGTGCCTCCTTCCAGAAATCAAAAAAAAATTCCAGAACTGCAGACTGACCCTGAAGCAAAAACTAGGGTGTTACACTTCCACCACCTCTTAGCATGTAGTTCCAAGACGGACACCGCCAAAGTTACAACCATGTTGGCTGGGCAACGGATCCCCGCCAATAACTCCTGCACCGTGTCAAGCCATTCCTCCGTGCGTACGGCCGACTCCGTCCCGAGGTAGGAGGGAGGGGAGAGAGCCCAAGAGGTGCTCAGCCAGTTAGAGCCCGGAGCCTGTTGTTGCACTGGAGGCTGTTGCGCCCTAAAGGCATCCAGGATGGCGGTGAGCGTCTTTCCCAACTCGGATTGTTGGAACTGAGTGGGTATGGAAGGGCAGGAGTGCCCCCCATCGGCTCAACGTGCACTGGAATCTACACGTAGAATATAAACGTATGGTCAGGTTGGCTAATCTTAAGGTCAAAGTTGGACATACTTAGTGTGAATTACATATGGGCACACCACTGCTTCCGCTAAGTCAGTTTGTCCCCAAACTGACTAATCGAACGGGGGTGGTACCATTGTTGAATGACTTCTTTAGTTGAGGATCGTGGCGGTGGAGGCAACGCGGGCGGCTGCGGAACCGGATGCTCCACTCTAAAATTTCGGTGGAAATGTCTGCCACCTCTTTGATGTGGACACGGGTAGGGGCATACCGTGGCCCTACCTGTGTTTGTGTATCGAAATGTCAGGTAACCTCCTGTAATGCTTCGCCCGAGCAGGATACGGGTAAGGACACGGGCGTGTCCCTACCCATGTCACTTTTCACTTATAAGGGATGTGAAAAACCTAACCGTTTTTACTCCTCATTCCAACCCTTCTTCCTGGAGAAACTGCTGCAGAGAGGGAGAAACTGCTGGAGCAAGTCTAAGAGGGGAAGAACCGCCACTACAGAGGAGAAGAAGATGCTGCCGCGAAGAGTTACAAGATCCTTGGCCGAAAATGATGGAAACGACGGAAATGAGGTGAGCTTACTCCCCTCACCCTTGGTGCTAGATCTGTAGTTATATCTAGGTGAGATGTCGACTCAAAAGAGTCTAGACTTGCGAGATGATGATTTCCCTAGGTAAAGGCCGTTCTAGGGCTTGTGCTCTAAGGATAATGGTGTCTTCAACCTCTCCAACCTTCTATATGAAGATGGGGGATGGTTCTGTGAATAGAAATGGCCTTATGAGGGTGAATAAGGGAGGAGTAATTTCTAATGTGATTTGGGGAAGATCGGCTTGAGGAGGAAGATGAACCGATGACGTTCATTCCGCCTCAAGATGCGTGCAGAAATCTATGTTCTGCGCGCAGCGATCTTCGTGGCTATTTTCAAGTGTGACACGGCCAAATCTGGGCTTTCAACTAAACATGAAAGTTGTAGCCACTGTCAATACCATTTCAACGAGGGGTTACACACCTTCATCAGATTTATGTAGCCTCGGGAATCTCCGGTCGAATGTGCTGTGCGGGTGGTGTTCTGCACCTAAATTCTGGGTTGGGTATAACATTGGATTTGAATTCGGTGGATACATTGTAACTAACTGATGTAGGGGATGGAGAATTCCTTTATGTTTAAACATCATAATTTAATGAGCGATGAAATTGTTGGATAGACCCCACAAAAACAAATGGAGGAGTGAACTGTACTTGAACCAATCTTTTGGGGTAGAAATTGTGAACTAACGTTTTGATGTGTTGATGGGATTAGAATGATTTCATTGTGGGTAACATTGAGTACGTAACGATAGCGGTTGTAAGTCGATTAATGATAAGATTGACTTGAATTTGTATACCCAATCGGTGGTGATGTTATGAGCAAACGATCGTTACTATTTAGATTGTTGATTCATGTGCTCACAAATGATTGAACTTGGTTAAAGCATGCTAATTGGTTATGTTAGGGTTATGTGAACGTAGATCGTAGATAGTCTTAATGACCATAATGGTTCGGGTAATGTTGAGGAGCAACATTGTCGAACAGTTGGGCTTGGTCCTCGGTGCTCATTTCTCGGGGCTCCTTTCGTGCCGAGTGGACGGTTAGGCTTGGTCCTCGTGCTTTATCCGAGGATCCTTTCGTGTCACAGTGATATGGATTTGCATGCGGTGTGAGTCGACACGCAGTGTCGTAATCCTTGGTTAAGGATAGTATAGCAGGTCTACGGGCTCTCCAGTCGTCACACCAATGGGAGTTGACAGTTAGACTTTGGGCGGTTGGGCTTGGTCCTCAGTGTTCATGTCCCGGGGCTCCTTCCATGCCAAGTGAACGGTTGGGCTTGGTCCTCATGCTTTCTTCTGAGGCTCCTTCCGGGTCACACAAGGCCAGTTCGCGGCTTAGTTCTCGGTGCACATCCACCCGAGACTCCCGCTGGGCCATAATACGCATGGGCTCCGCTGTTGTGTTCTTAGCGTTGAGGCGTACAGAGGCCTAAGTGAAGCAGTGTGGATGCCCGTTTAGTAGTGAATAAGCCTTCTCTATTGTGCCGCCTGGCCACGACGGTTGATGCCTGAGAGGTTAGCTACCTGCTCGAAAAGTGGGAACTACTAGTCTATGTCGACATAGTGGTTGCATGTGTGTGATCATTGGTGAGTCATTGCATTGTATACATGCCATAACATTACATTGCACAAACAAGATCCTCATCGTATAAGTTTGTATGGGCACTCTTATACAATGAGTTACTTTATGTTAAACCGATCCTTAACTTATAAGCTTATATGAGCATCCTTATAAGTTAAGTTACTTTCCTGCTGTAGATACTTATACCTGATGGTTTGTTATTGCTCATGTAAAATTGCTAGCTTAAAATGATGTTAATCATATTGTACTATTATCACCTGCTTGTACCTGTTATATTACTTATTATATGTTGTACCCTTGTTCCTTTCTCCGCCCGGTGCCGAGGAGTCGCCGGGGGAGCGGATGTGACGCCACTTAGTATTTTGACTAACGGTTGCTACGTCTTCCTTTTTAGGAGGTCACCCCGCAGGTAGAGGAGCCGCAGACTTTGCAGCAGGACAGCCAGGCTAGGACGACAAGGCCTGAAGGGACGATGTCGTCGCTACCATCGGTTACCGATGTGAGTTTTGTGGAGCGATTTGATATAGCCTTTGGACGTTTATTGCTGTACTCTGATATTGAAGAAGCTTGATATTAGTTTCCTTATTTGTGTACTTTGGACTATTATGCTTGTGTGGATTTGACTTCTAGTTTATATTCTGGTTGGGTTGGCATATATATTGACATTGGTTGTAGCCGGCAGAATAGGCGTCTTGTGATACAGGTTAGCACATGTGCTAATGCTACCGCAAGGCGACTGTTCTGGGCATAAGACCCCCTTCGTGCCGTGTTATGGGATCCGGGAGGGGGGTCTTACATCCTCAATCCTCACCTCCTGGCGGCCATGTTGCTGATACTGCTCCATGTTTCCTCTCATCTCGAGGAACTCTGAGCACGTGGCTGTGGCGTGCCCTTCCTCTTGGTGGAAGTCGCGGTACGACAACTCCACCCTAACTTCTCTCTTCCTCCTTCGTGCCGCTCTCCTCCTCTCCCCCATGGATATGGTCATAGCCTGATTTTCATCGGGGAGGGGAGGTCTTTGCTCTTGCCTCCAACTCGGGGGGTGGAACTGATACTGGCCATCCTGATGGTGGTCCCTTCCCTAGTAACCTCTTTGTGGCCCCTCGTCCTGCCACTCGGGCTTCCAACCCAACCGACAGTCGGGCTCCTGATGCCACCACCTGGGTTACTATTGCCCCTAAAGTTGTCGTTGTTCCCTATGCCCGGGTTTGGCTCTCCTTTCCTCCTGCTATCTGTCGCCTATCGGCTCCTTCTCCTCCTCCGTGTCCCACCTGGCCAGATTTCGAGAAAACTCCAGATTCGACGCCGCCTCGTCGACCTCCCTTATCGCCCTCTCCATCAGCCCTTCGTAGGAGAGTGGCGGTATTCTCTTCAGCTCCATTCTGAAGAATTCCTGTTGCAGCTCTAGGGTGAAGGCCATCATCAGGCTATGGCCTGACATCTCCTGGACTTCGGTGACCTCTTCCTGAAACCAGTCAACGTAACTCCCCAAAGTCTCGTTCACCCCCTGCTTGATGTCGAACAGGGACTCTGACTCCTTCTTCCTCCTCTTGGAGGTGGTGAACCTCAATATAAACCCCCAACGCAGGTGCTCGAAGCACTAGATGGAGCTATCCGGCAGCTGGTGGAACCACTCCCTCGCCTTCTTCTTGAGGGTGATGGCGAAGAGTCAGCACTTGAAGCCATCCGACATCTGTCGGATCAAGACCACGTCCTCGAACCACTGGACGTGCTGAACCGGGTCTCCCTTTCCGGTGTAGTAAGACATTTTGGGTTCCTTGAACCCTTCCGGAACTGGGGCGGAGGAAACCAGCTCGATGAATGGGATTCCTCCCCCTACTAGGCGAGTTGAAGGATCTCGCGCACCCATCTCGTTGAACCGGCCTCCGCTTGTCGATCCGGGGAAGAGCACGCGCCCGAGGAGCTCACATCCCCTTCCTTTTTAGGTGACCTCCTTCCCAGCTTGCCTGCTGGGAGCGTCCTCGCCCAGAGACAGGACGACATCGATTGGAACAGCTGGAGTCGAGCACTCGGCCCGCGTGCCGAGTGCGTACTTGAGGAGGCTGAGTACCTCCTGCCTGAAGTCTTCGAACATCCCCACCGTGGCCAGAGGTGGCGGGGGCGGCGAGTCGGACCTATCCGAGCCTTGTCCTTCTCCTCTTGCCATCTAGCCTGTTGAAGATTTTCTGTGTTGACCACTTTCCACGCTCACCGCACTAGAATGTTGAAACCGAAAACTCGGTCTCTTGTGGAGTTCACCCGTGGGGAAGGGGTGATTGCACACCTACTTCTATCCTGCAAGTCGAACTGCAAAAGGAAATGGGAACTGACCCAAGGGCTTAGCGTGGAGGTCCCACCACACACCTGGAAGATCTTAGAGTGCTTCCCCTCCTTAGCCAATGGCCGAGCTAAGGCTACCTCAGAAAGCGCAAGAAGATCTGAATACTGATAAGCATGTCCTCTGAGGTGCCCCTTGGGTCTTATTTATAGATTTCTGAAAACGGTTTGCCAATAGCCAACCTCCGCTATTTTGAATAGCTATGTGCAGCCCAACTAGGTCTGCTAACACCGTAACTTCGTCGTTCTATCAAGATATTCGCACCCTTGGCAAGGTCAAAATGGTAAAAAACACCTCATAGTAGACTAGGCGAGTGGAGCAACATCACTCAACGCCAAAGCTAGGAGGGCACCGAGAGCGTTGAGTGGAGCGGTGTCACTCAACGCCAAAGCCAGAAGGGCGTCGAGAGCGTTGAGTGGTGCAGCGTCACTCAACGCCAAAGCCAAAAGGGCGCCTAGAGCGTTGAGTGGAGCGGCGTCACTCAACACCAAATCCAGAAAGGCGCCGAGAGCGTTGAGTGGAGCGGCGTCACTCAATGCCAAAGCCAGAAGGGCGCCGAGAGCGTTGAGTGGAGCGGCGTCACCCAACGCCAAAGCTAGAAGGGCGTCGAGAGCGTTGAGTAGAGCAGCGTCACTCAATGCCAAAGCCAGAAGGGCACCGAGAGCGTTGAGTAGAGCAGCGTCACTCAACGCCAAAGCAAGGAGGGCACCAGCGGGGGGGGGGGGGGGGTAAAGTCTTAATGAAGTCTCATAAAATAGCTGGGCGAGTAGCACTCTGATACCTTCACTCGCACGGGTGGTCTGGGATTATTACTACAGAAGGAATTCTAGAAGACTTGGTTCGCCGAGCTTTGTTCGGCGAATCTAGGATTCTAACTCATGAGGTCAGCTCGAAGAACGCCGAGCTCTGATCGACGAACACCGAGCTCCGATCGACGAATGTCGAGCCCCACTCGACGAACGACGAGCTCCGTTCGACGAGTGTCGAGCCCTGCTCGACGAAAGTGAAAGTCCACCTAGTGTCAACTACCTTCACCTAGGGGGGGAATAGGTGACGTGCAGCGTTTTTGCGGAATTAAAATTGTACCTGCACACGAAAACAAAACAGCACAGCAAAGAAAATACACAAGCAATTTATAGTGGTTCCCTGATTTGGGTACATCCACTTTCCCCCTTCGACCTATCTCCCAACAAGGGACGACTCGGTCACTTCACCAACAGGATTGAAATCCAATCCTTGCACTATCAGAAGGAACCCTTCCACACGTAGGAGGCAACACTCCCACAACACGGGTTGCACCCAACCCTTATAACTAGGAACCAACGTTCCTTTACAACAAAAATGAAACTAGAATGTATAAGAAATACAAACAACTTTTGGAGACTAAGGTGTCCCTCTTCGTTCGATGACGTGTTCTTGAAGTCAACGAAGAGTCCACAACCCTAGATCTCTCTTGGAGAGAATCTCCCCGAAACCGGCGGCGGCAAGAAGGGCAGCGGCTTGGTTCTCGGGATCGGTGGCGACAACGGTGTGTGGCTGTTGTACTTTGGAGATTCAATCTTCGTAGCAAAGTTAGCAAGGTCTACCAACGGTCACACTAGGATCGATCGTCTCGATCGATTCGGAAGGGGAAGGTTTTCCCGATCAATGAATCAAGAGACAAAGGATCTCTGGTTAGACGCGTGAGACGCTACGCTTGGCTAAGCTTCTGTCGTCGGAAGATCTAGAAGAATCACGATCAAACGGCCGGCGATCGACTAGCACGAGCGGCGACGGCGGCGGAGCAGGTATCGCGATCTAGGTCACGTCGGCAGCTCGTGAATATTTTTCTGTCGTCGTCTCTTTACTGTTCAAAATACGCGTGTATTTATACGGTAGAATACTTCTTTATGACCGTTATGGGTCCCATCTGAAGAAACCCTAATTCCGGTTCAAAACAGAGCCTTAACATTTGATCCGGTCCAGTGGTATCCAGAAAATTGCCCAAGTCAAATTCGGTGAGAATCGAAGGTGATTCTCGACGAGTCGGCGAGAATCAGCCGGTGATTCTCGCCGAATCACTTGATGATTCTCGACGATTATGACTTTAGCGCCAGATTTGCACGCTTTGATGTAGCCGGATAGAGACGGCGAGAATCAACCAGTGATTCTCGACGATTCGGCGAGAATCACCAGTGATTCTCACCGAATCGGCGAGAATCACTTGGTGATTCTCGTCGAATAATACTTGGATGATTTTTTTTTTCGTCTTTCCGCCTCTGAGCTGCTCTTTGACTCATCCTTGCTCCTTGTCTGCTCTTGCAATATCACAGCTTTTTTTGTGCAAGGTATTCATTTTGTTTTTTTTACTTGAAAATAAGTACACTCCAATAGAGAGAGTACACATAGGCCAACACACTGATCTGCTCAATGTGGGATTACGTCGTGCAGACCCGTGTATATTGACCTACTGCAGCCATGACATTGGAGTGCACTTAGCGTGGAATAACTGCAAGCATAACTTAAAAGGTTTCATCAAATACATTGTGAATTCATCTTAGCTTGACAGGTGGCTTCGTCAAATCCAGGTAATTGTGGATACATTACCCAACAATCTCCCCCTATTTGACGGAGCCAAAATCCCACTAGCTAAGATGAACACCACCATCCAGATAATATATACAATCATATAAATTTAAAGATACGGCACAAGGAAATAGAGGCAAACAGCTCAAAGCTTGAGTCAATCATAAATTCATATACACACATATATATATATATATATATATATATATATATATATATATATATATATATATATATTCCCAAGATTGTTCATATAGCAATAAGAAAAGATAAAGGTGTTCATGAGACAATGAGAAGCTATAAATTTCTGTCTATTGCTCTTTGGCTAGGTCATCCTTATGTTTTTGAGCCCAAAACTTCTTTCTTTGCCTCTCAACGTACTCCTTGGGCTTTGGATAGTATCTGGGAGGAGGAGTTTTTTATCTGCCGCCGTGTTGGTCCTGAAGAAGATGTTCCGTTTAGCTTCATATGTCTTGTGCAGCTCCCACTCATGCTGGCTGTATACGTCGTTCCGATTGATTTCCCCTTTTTCTTGTAGCCAGAATGTGTCCAATATAATACTCTTTGATACCAGACTCCACCTTTCGTTCCTTACTTCATCCTCCTTCAATCTGATTCTCTTTTCAGCTTGTGTTTCCTTAGATGTCCCTTCTTGAGATTTTCTCTTGTCCCTAGCTTTTGCTAGGGCTCCTTGGTCAAACATTGCCATCAGTTTTGCCTTGGAGGTGGCCCTAGCAGCCCTATGAGCATCAGCTTCACTTAAAGGAACTTCTTCAGCACTGGCTCCCTCATCAGCCGCAGTATTATTTCAGGAGCAGGATACCCTCAGATTTTCAGGGATGTTAGCGCCTAACGCTTGTTTGAGCATCCACCGGCAACTGTCATAAACATATATGTTTGACTGCTCAAAATTTTTGATTATGATTTCTTGAAGCTCGGCCATCTTAGCTGTATATTCTTTCTCCCCCTTTTTGGCTTCGACTGCAATGGAGTTTGCATAAGAATGCAGTGACTCATCAATGTGCTTTGTAGTCTTGGAGAACTCGGTAACTAAGGCTTGTTGATATGCTGTTAAGAGTCACCATATTGCCATCAAACTTTTGAATGTTATTTGCTACGACATGAGCATTCTGATTCACTACTGCGAGAGTATCGGTGTTTCTTTTTTAATCCGTCCATAAGAAGAGTTACAGCTTGGCCGGCTGCTGTATACTTGTCTTCAAACTTCTTTTCCATCAAATCCAGTTTGTGATTGATTTCCACAACATTCTTGAGCATGAGATTCTCAGATTTCTTAATTCTTTTTAACATTTTATTTTGAGCTTTCTCAAAAGATGCTTTGAGCTCATCCACGATACCTTGAATAACATTCACGTGTGATTAGCTAGATCAGCTCGTAGTGGATGATCCCGAGGCATTCCTTGGCCTTGCTCTTCAGCAGATTTACTTGTAGAGCTGGACACTAGCACAGTCTCTAAGGGGGGAATACTTGCAGCCTCAGTAGATTTCTCGGAATTACTTAGCAGTCTCTGCTGAGAGGACTCCCCCTCCACTGTTGCACTAATTTTCTCAAGAACGATCTCCGGAGCTTGCTTTTCAGATGGAACTTCAGTGATGTCCTGAGGCTCCAATACTTCCTGTCTCGCATTTCCTTCTTCCTCATCCTCATCATCCATGAAATCATTCTCAGCTGCATCATCTTCCAAACCTCCTCATCATTTTCCTCTACATTACCTCTGGCTCCTAGATCATTCATGTTCAGGGCCGCCTCGTTTTCCATCACAGCTTCACTTTCTTCTTGTAGATCCGCAACTGCATCTCTATCTATCTGAGAGATGCCAGTTATGATATTAGCAGAAGAGGGTAGAGGCTCCCCCTCAATTCCTGCAGTCAGTGCATCAGGAATTTCACTGGGGATAACCAAGGAATCAGCTACAGTTCCGTCCTCGGCAGGAGATTCTTCTTGTTCTTCTACCATGGCAGCCTGCCCGATGCGTCTCTCCCATCTGTCAAATACGCTCGAGTCTAATTTCTTCAAATAATGCAGTGGAACTCCTTTACTCATGTCAAACCTATCTCCGTTTAACTGATTGAGATATAGGCTGATAATTCTTCCAAAACTTGGAGATCTGAGAGTGTCCTTAATCTTCTCAAAAAGCAATGCCCCCCAGTTGAATCTCTTTCTGCAGACAATCGCCACAAGGATCTTGAACATGTCCGCAGAGATGTGGTCATGTGAGCCGGGTTTGCATATCAGCACTTTCCAATGATGTCGGACAAAAGTTTCCCCTCCTCATTCATTTCCTTTCGCTTTATCGATCTGGTTCCTCGAGCGAGTCCACAGAATAATAATGTTCTGGTTTTATCCTGTTCCTCCAGATAATCCTCGTGCTCAGAACTAGTGAGCTGTAGGTATTGGGTCAGCTTGCTTGCAGACATCTTGATCTTGCACCTGCAACCTTACTCTTGATGAGAGAGTCTTCATTCCGGAGTATGGCGTTGCGAAGAACTCCATCACTTCCTTGTCCAAGATTTTGCAGGGGTGCTCTAGTATGAAAGAGAGTCCAGCCTCTTCAAGCATGATGATGATGTTTCTGAATTCATCAGAAGCATGTGAGAACCCTGTTCGAACCAACTCACATCCGGTGACCAGGCCGACGGTTGTCCTTGGAGCCATTGCAAGGCTGAAATCCCAAGACTACGCCTAATCAGAAATCAAGAGGGAAGCTACACTAACATTAAGTCACTGTAAGTGTGAGGAAGTGGTTACCCAAGAGCGTAGAAGGTGAGAAATCGACGGAGATGACGGAAACCGGAGACGATCGCGACTTTGGTTGATCGAACCCGCCGAGACTTGGACGAGCGCCCTGGACGCGAGAGGAATGATCTACGGAGGGAAGAATCGGCGAGTTTCCTGCGGGATATCGAAAGGAAGAGAACTTCGTCGGAAATGAAAGGTGGGTTCCTGCGGGATATCGACGGAAGAGGAAGAATCGGCGAGTTTCTGCGGAATATGAAGGGTCGGCGGGATTCCTGTGCGATATCGACGGGTTTAACGGGGTTTTAACGGGGTTTCCGTGTGAAGAGCGAAATGCTAAGGATCGGCGGGAGTTTGTCTAAGTCGAAATCGAAGGGATTCTCTAATAGGAATCTACGGGTTAAGAGGCATGCGGATTCTCGAAGTCTTCTGATATCAAGACAATTTAAAAATCTTCTAAATATATATATATATTTCTTAATGCCAATCTATTTAGGGTTTGAACGGGGTTTTTCCATACATTTCTTGATGTCAATTGTAAGTTGTAGTGATTTCAATGACGTATCTTCGTTAGTTTTCAGTGAACTGATTTATGCCTGTAGATGTTAGTTCTCGAATCTACCAGTGGAATTACAGATAAATCTTTATTAATGTATCTAAGGTTTATGTTTACAGTGTTAACCTATCCTTAGGTGTACACACATATATGTGTATATATAAAATAAATATATTATATGTAAATGTCGATACAATATGACTCAAGTATTGGAGCTGATCAAAAATACCTGGGATTATGAGAGTTTATCATTTAGCCCCTCTGGTTAAAGCATACCAGGTGTTCAATGTGAGTATGTCAATGTAGATATCACTTCTGTTATTCCAGATGCTTGTTCCAATTCAGTCTTGAAACATCTTCTGTCTAGTTCCCATCATATTTACGGGAACCTAGACTACCCTGCAAAAGAGAGTTACCTTACCTTAGGAACCCAATACATATTGGGTCCTAGGTTCTTGTTAGCATGAAAACTCGAGTGCCTTCCCTCAGAAATCCTGTCAGGAAAACTACCTCTGCCCAGAAGATGTGGATAGGCCCTTGCCCTTGACACAGAGGGGTTGTGCCAACAGTCTATGGCAAAGTGTCCCACCTTGCCACAGCACCAACACGTGTGAATGTTGTACCTCCATTTCTGGCCTGATCTAGTGACTGAGGTAGTCATGGTCCAAGGTCCAAACGGGATAGATCCGGATCTGCTCCCAAAATTGCCTCTTCCACTGTGACACTTGGAAGGTTGGAAGGAATGCATGTAGCGAGCGTCATGAGGCCTGGGAGGTGGTGCCTTCCTTTCAGTCAGCACCCTTCCAGAGTCCCCATGAGAACTTACTGCATGACTTCTAACTTCCCTTTCCTGTGTCCTCGGGTGGTGAGAAGCGTTCTGAGAGCTGATACCAGCAGATTCATGCCGAGTTGGGGCAGTGGCCGAGAATACAAAGGGCTCAGAATGAGCCTTAGTATTCTCTCATGGGGGCCATGACAGCCCTTGCACTATGGGTGTCTCCACATGAGGACAGATCACCCTTGCAGTGACCACGATTGTTCCTGTAATCATACCTGAAGGCATGATGAATACCCTTCCTGCCTGGAGTGGGGGTCTGAATACTGTTTCCCCATTTCTCCATGAATTGATAATTCGGGAGATCCACCCATTTTCTTCCTTTCTCTTCATAGCATCAACCTTGGAAAAGTTGGATACTATCCTTTTTCTCATTCTCTAGACTACTCTCTAGATCTGAGATTTTAGAGTCCTTGACCTTGTTGGATGCCAATTGGAGAACCAACAAGATCTTCAGCCGAGCAATCTCCTGAGCTTTCTCCTCAACAAGTAGGTAGCTTTTCTGAAGGGCTCTCTTCAGGGAATCAGGATTTTCTGAAGGGTGACAATTCCTGTCTTCAGGAACTTCAAGAGAGAAGGGGCAAGATGAAGAAGTTACCTGCTCTTCAGAGTTATTGTCACCAGCGCCAGAGACTGTTATGTCAGCCTCATCAGAACTGCTTTCCTCAATTTCTTCTTCAGTCTCTGACAAGGACACCGGAGCCCTGATGCTGTCCGATTGATCTTTGCCTTCATCTTCAGAGGCGAGGACCCCCACATAGGCTTCATCCTCTTGCTGACAGCAGAACCCTGCTTCTTTGATCCCCCCATCAGCTCTGAGATGGTTACCCACATAGATTTGGCCGTCCCACATTTTTCCAATCTAGATCGAGAAGGTCCAGACCAGACATCCATGATGATCTGACGAATCATCTTGTCCAAGTTAAATAATGAGAGTTCAGTCTCCTACATCTCAGTAATACACTTGGGGATGGGATATCCTTTCCAGAGCCGGAGGTCTTCATAGGAATGAAAGGACCCTCTTCTAAGATGAAAGATGCTCGAGGATAGATAGCCTCCAGGTAATAAGATACTCTCATCTTCCAGACGGGATAATACTCCTTAGTGCACGTGGGAAGTCTTAGTGGAGAGATCCCATGATCCAGCTCCATGCTTTTGACACTGGTGGCAGGATTTTACTCAAGGTGTTAACCTTTTTGATGATAACCTCGCCCTGATACCACTTGAAAGTCCACCTAGTGTCAACTACCTTCACCTAGGGGGGGTAATAGGTGACGTGCAGCGTTTTGCGGAATTAAAATTGTACCTGCACAACGAAAACAAAACAGCACAACAAAGAAAATACACAAGCAATTTATAGTGGTTCCCCGATTTGGGTACATCCATTTCCCCCTTCGACCTATCTCCCAACAAGGGACGACTCGGTCACTTCACCAACAGGATTGAAATCCAATCCTTGCACTATCGGAAGGAACCTTCCACACGTAGGAGGCAACACTCCCACAAACACGGGTTGCACCCAACCTTACAACTAGGAACCAACGTTCCTTTACAACAAAAATGAAACTAGAATGTATAAGAAATACAAACAACTTTTGGAGACTAAGGTGTCCCTCTTCGTTCGATGACGTGTTCTTGAAGTCAACGAAGAGTCCACAACCCTAGATCTCTCTTGGAGAGAATCTCCCGAAACCGCGGCGGCAAGAAGGGCAAGCGCTTGGTTCTCAGATCGGTGGCGACAATGGTGTGTGCTGCTGTACTTTGGAGATTCAATCTTCGTAGCAAAGCTAGCAAGGTCTACCAACGGTCACACTAGGATCGATCGTCTCGATCGATTCGGAAGGGGAAGGTTTTCCCGATCAACGAATCAAGAGACAAAGGATCTCTGGTTAGACGCGTGAGACGCTACGCTTGACTAAGCTTCTGTCGCCGGAAGATCTAGAAGAATCACGATCAAACGCCGGCGATCGACTGGCACGAGCGGCGACGGCGGCGAGCAGGAATCGCGATCTAGGTCACGTCGGCAGATCGTGAATATTTTTCTGTCATCGTCCTCTTTACTGTTCAAAATACCGTGTATTTATACGGTAGAATACTTCTTTATGACCGTTTATGGGTCCCATCTGAAGAACCCTAATTTCGGTTCAAAACAGAGCCTAACATTTGATCCGTCCAGTGGTATCCAGAAAATGCCCAAGTCAAATTCGGTGAGAATCGAAGGTGATTCTCGACGAGTCGGCGAGAATCAGTCCGGTGATTCTCGACGATTCGGCGAGAATCACTAGTGATTCTCGCCGAATCACTTGATGATTCTCGACGATTATGACTTAGCGCCAGATTGCATGCTTTGATGTAGTCGGATAGAGACGGCGAGAATCAACCAGTGATTCTCGACGACTCGTAGTGATTCTCATCGAATCGGCGAGAATCACTTGGTGATTCTCGTCGAATAATACTTGGATGATTTTTCGTCTTTCCGCCTCTGAGCTGCTCTTTGACTCATCCTTGCTCCTTGTCTGCTCTTGCAATATCACACCCTATACTTGAAAATAAGTACACTCCAATAGAGAGAGTACACGTAGGCCAACACACTGATCTGCTCAACGAGGGATTACGTCGTGCAGACCCGTGTATATTACCTACTACACCCTGACATTGGAGTGCACTTAGCGTGGAATAACTGCAAGCACAACTTAAAAATTTCATCAAATACATTGTGAATTCATCTTAGCTTTACAGGTGGCTTCGTCAAATCCAGGTAATTGTGGATACATTACCCAACAGAAAGTCGATCTCAACCCTAGTCGTCGATGAAAACCCGATTTGGTTCGACGAACTCCGGCGAACGCGGGCTGGTTGGGTCGGCTCGTGCAGCTCGCTCGACTAGCTTGGGCGGAGCAAGCTAGCGGTTCTGAACTCGCCCCATGTTGTTCTGGCGTGGACAGGTCTCCTTGGTCCGCTCGTCTTGCCTGGTGGACCCACTCGGCGACCACAGGGTTGTACATGTTTCCTTGATAGATTCCTTCTTCTCTCAAAAGGGTAAGAAAGAGTTGGCAGACAAGGGAAGCACAAGAGTTGACCTTTTCAAAGGGAAAAGACAAAGCTCTTGTATGTCACAGTGGGAACT